>JAPYZO010001392.1:0-18268 GCA_030522905.1 Torymus flavipes
CCCAGCATTATCACTAATATATCCGTATCTGAGCATCTAATCATTACATTGTAGGGAGGTTGCAGCTCCTCGAAATTGCAAACGTTATAAATTATTTTTATGTCAGCTTCCTGTATGTACAATAATTCAGAGCAACTTATAGCGGACCGGCGCAGCGGCTGCGCTCGGACATCGGGCATTTCATCGCGTCTACCAAGGCTTTAACAACATTGGATGACCGGTAGACTGCCTTTTTTTGTTCTCTCATAAACTCACCTACTTGAGAAAAAATTTTCAGCTTTGTAGGAATAAGTTGAAAAAAAAAATTGTCAACAGTTTGCGTGGGTGGTAGACTGTTGATGGCAACACTTCCAACGTGGTAGACTAGCATTATCCTGTATTTTTAGGTATTCTTAGTGACTCTACAAAGTTTCAACCTTGTAGGTATTTCGGTCGCTGCCTCCCGGACTACAAGGCAAAGGCCAAATGGCCCAACAACAATTTCATACAACATTTTTTACAAATTAATTAAACTTAAAAATAAAACATAAATATAATAAAATTTAACATTTTTATAACAATATAACGGTAATAAGACGAGCTTCATATAATAATCTTATCATCTTAATATTTATTTCATATAATCTTATCACAAGGGCCCATTACGGTGACGCCATCAAATGATTCATAAGCTTATTTGAAAAAATGTAAAAACTTGAAACATTGATGACATCACTCGGGAGCTTAGACCATTGTTCTAGCGCAGTAATCAGAAATGAGTTTCTATAAGTCTCGGTCCATGCAATTGGGGACGAAGATTATATGCGTTCGGATCGGCATAAAGGCATAAATTGTCCCGACAATGCATGGTAAAAATACAGGGGACGTTGAGTATTTAAGATACGGGACGTAAACCAACCCCGGAAGTATTTACACCGATCGCACGCTTTCAACCATTCCAATTCTGATCTATAAGGAGTTATGTGAGTATCACGACGAAGATTATAAATGTATTCATGGGACGCTCGACTTTATGTTTAAGGTATTCTGGTATACTATCATAGCAACAAGGCAAGCATAATTAAGATGCGAAATGACTAGTGCCTGTACTAATAACTTTTTTACATCACGCGGAATTAGCCACGCACGCTGCCTAAGCTTAAAAAGGGCATTGTGTACCTTGGAGGAAACAGAGCGAATGTGCCCATTCCAGGTCAGATCTGTGGTCATAATTACACCCAAGTTTTTAATCTGACAGACGTATTCAACGGGATGGTTATCGATGACAACTGATGGTGATTACAGATTATCCAAAAATACTAGATTTGGAGTACTGTCGAAGATTATAGATTTAGTTTTGCTCGGGTTTAATTGCATACCATGATCACTAGCCCATCTAGAAACATTACTCGCACACTCCGTCATTTGGGCGACTGCAGATGATATAAGATTAGCTGGACACTGTATAACAAATTGTAAGTCGTCGGCAAAAAGAATGAACGAGAATTTGCAATAGTTGAGACATCGTAGCAAAGAGTTAATGAGGAAAGAGAAGAAAATGGGTCCCGGGGATGAGCCTTGCGGGACATCCGAAGTCACAGGTAGAAATTCAGATACTTTCTCATTACAAACTACTGCTGAAGTCCGACCGGATATGTATGAGTGCACCTATCTAATAGCATTAGCTGAAAATCTCATATTCCTACACTCAGTCAAAAGTGTCTCGTGATCAATCGAGTCGAACGCTCTTCGGAAATCTCACAGCATTGCAAGCGTGACCAGATTGTTCTTGATACCATAACGAATCATATGGGTGAAATACAGAAGTGCTGACTGGGTGTTGTGTTCCGATCTAAATCGAAATTGAAAAGGCGAAAGAAGAGAATGTGTTTCAAGATGTTGCGAGATCTGGGTGGCTATGATTTTGTGAAATACTTTTGCTAGATAACACAGGTTTGCGATATGTGAGTATCTGAGACTGATGATGGCGGATTACTGCATTTATTTAGTGGAATAATAAAGGCTCTCTTCCAGAGACCTGTATAAGTATTTGAGCTGATCCAACAATTAAATATTTTAAGTAAAAAAGGCAATAGTGGTAGCAGTAGACTTTCGAGATGCTTCCAAGGTAGACCGTCTGGGTTCTGTCCTTTAGATTTGCTAGAAAGCATTCTGGCAGTTTCATAGATGTTAGCGGAGGTTATTTCGTGAAACGATAGTGCACTTTCATCGATAACTTGAATAGATGCCACTATTGCATCAAGAGAGCTTAACGGGCAAGAGGGGTGTGCGCAAGCAACAGTACTGTAGAACGAGTTCAACTCATTCATAGTAAAGCTGCTGCAATTCAAATTATTTTTATTAATCGTTAGCCCCTCCTTCCTCAATACACGCCAGATGCGAGCACTATCACTTGTCGAGGCTAATTCGTTTCTCAAATGCGCCCGCCTTGAGGACCGCATAAGCTCTTTTAATTCGCGACGCTTGATGCGATACTGCATAATTACAGAGTTTCTTTACAGAGCTTTTTTATATCTGCTGTTATCCATGGCACTGAGCGTCTTGACATAGTACGAGTAACATACGGGGCGTGATGATCAAGGCTATGCTTAAGTACCTTACTAAAATAACTAACAATGCTAGGCGGATCAGGAAAAATATGATTTATGACAGGATTACATGATACCGCACCAACAATATCCTCGGACATCTTTTTTTTATCGCAGTTTCTAAAGTTACTCACTCACGCAAAAAGCTTGTTTTCATAAAAAACAGCTGATGATGATCGTGGGCATACCAGGTCGACGATGCACGGCTAGTCTGCTCCTCACAGCTGACACTGACCAGGCGGTAGGCCGTTGTGACAAAGCTGAAGATGCTGAAGTGACCGTCGATGCTGTGCAGACAATGCAATGCGAATTCAGCTAGATGGTTGGTAGAATAGTAGCGGTGCAACGCGGCAGCAGAGCAGTGCAGCAGTACTTCAGGCCGCGCAGTGAAGCCGGGTGTTAAATGCGGGTCAGGTGGTCGTCGCTAGCGCGGTGACAAGTGAGGTTAGGGTGTCCAGTATCCAGTAAGCGTATCCAGGATAAGGTCTCCGGCACATAAAACTGTAGCGCAATGCCTCCAGTTTTTGGGCTGGGAGCTTGAGTGCCGCCTGCGTCACCTTCTCCTGCAATTATTTGACTCCGAGGAGTTAAAAAACTATTAATAATGGGTCAAGGTTGCGGGAGCCAAAACAGGACACGTCTTGACTTACCCAGAGATAAAACAAGAAATCGTTCAATTAAAAGTGCCTTTAATTTATCGCCATTAATTAATTTGAATAGTTCTACTATAGACAACATAGAGAAAATTGTTTTTTTTTTAGTTATTCAGTTTTTGTTGTCACTTTAAAGAAGTCAGCGCGCGAAGCGCGCATGTCGAACTCTAGTGGAGATAAAACAAAGGCGCTCTGAAGAATGGTATGTTCTACCGTCTATGGGGTATAGTCATCACGTGACGTGATCACGCGACCGCTTATGGCGTATAAAATATATAAATGGACAATATCGGGGAACAAAATCTAATCCTCGGACAAGTGCAGCAGTGCTAACTTTCATCCCAAAGGGATACACCTCAAACTGATAAATTTTTCCTTCGTGCATAAATGAAGTGTACTGCTTACTCTCTTCTTTGAGAGGAATTTGCCAAAAGCTACTTGTGAGATCTAAGCTCGACATAACTTGTATTTTCTCACAAATCTGCAGTAACTCTTCAATATTCCTTGGCGATTCGTGGTCCATAATCAATTTTTTTTTGAGCTCTTACCCATAAATACACACTCTGACTGAGTTATCTTTTTCACTCATCATTAAAGGGCTAATATACTTGCTGTTTGAGCTTCGGATTATTCCCCAGTCCAGGATCTTCTGTATTTCTTTTCTTACTTGCACTCGGTGATTAATTGGAATGGGTTATGGTTTTACAAAGAAAGGCGTCTTGTCTTGCACTTGCAATTCATATTCAAATTGATGAACGAATCGGCATGCACCGTAATGCATATCCGTACGGCCATTTGCGGGGTCTGACTAATTGACTTCAGAAATTTCGGGTATAGACTCGAACCGACCCCATTTATCGTATTTGGGTGCCTGCTCCTCGTCGTCTATCCATGTTTATGTATCTTCGTTGCAATCTAAACTCTCCTCCTCAGTCGTGAGTACTCCCACCTCCTTCATGCTTTCGACTGTACAAAATCCACCCGAATAGTTACGGTGTAGATCTCCATCTATTCTTCTCAAAGTCAGTTTCTCTTACGGAGTGTAAATTATGAATTGATATTCTTGAAGTACGTCAATTCCTAATATGCAGCTTCTTACTAGTTTCTGAATAATTCAATAAACAATTTTCTTTTTTTCTGGTCCTATCCATGTATCTGCCAAAATCTGTGTTTTTAATTTTGCTAATTTCTTCCCAATTGCCCCCTTAATTACATGGCCAATTACTGGTAGCTTTGGACACGCTTGAAAGCTTTTCGCATTTGCAAGGAAAAATTCTTCAGAGATGCATGTTATAGAGCTTCCGGTATCTACTAATCCTCGTACTTGTAGGCCTTCAATTTCTATATCGATCTTAAGACATTTATCGTTCTTCTCTGCAGTGTTTTTGTCGTTCTATACGCTTATAAATTTTCTGGCTGAATATACATTCTTAAATCTTTTAAAAATTTAATAGGTTTCTCTTCGTTTCCTCCTTGGAACGTAAGGAGCGTGGAGTGATCATTAACACTGCTACTATAGCAGCTTATGATGGCCAGACAGGTTTGTCTGCCTACTCTACCAGTAAGGGTGCTATTCATGGAATGACTCTGCCTATTGCATGTGATTTGTTTCGTGATGGTAACCTCTGGTGCAGTTATTTTCTTTTTGCGTTATTACATGTAGAGAAATTGTGTGAGCGTGCCGCCCGATAGTCGCCTCTCTCCTCGTATGTTAAACCGCTCCTCAGCCGTGTTGAGCTCAGGAGTGAGGTTGACCTTCGCGGTGATTGAAATTGTCGATATCCAAGGTCGTTTTGAAATTTCACGCTTGACGGATTTTTTAAATGCTCGTGAGTATCGAGAAGATAGTCTCATTTGTGGACGCTGTTTTTCTACATTTTTCCTCGAGCTGAGTGCATCTCACTTACAGTTGCTCCTTAAAGCTATATAACAGACATATGTCTGTTGCATTTGCCTGCTGATTTTTTTCTAAACTCTGATCGTGGTTCGTGAGCTTGAGAACTTGCTCTGCACGAAGCTTATCGAGTCGTTGCAAGCGTTCTACCTTCCTCTCGAACACATCTATTCGATCACTTAACTCGAAAATTTGCTCCTTTATTTTCTCGTCCTCCTTTCGATTTTGTACTGTTGTTATGCCTTGTTGCTCGAGCGTTATTTTCAATTTTTTCATATCCTTTTGCATGCCGTTCACCGCCGTTGTCATCTTTTCCATTTTCACTGGATCTTCCTCGGAGAAGGCATTCACTAAATCAACGCATGATTGCATGAATACATGACGGTTTTCGTCGGTTTCAAACTCCCTTGCGAGATCGAATTTCCCGGTCTACTCTGGGGGTATTCCGTGTGGCCAATGTACCTCTGCTCCAGTACAGCCCTCGAGAGCGCTGACACGATTCATCGGTTCCTCCTTGACCTTGGTCAGTTCTTTTCTGGGGATACTGTTCTGTTGATACCACTCCGCGAGGTTCGTGTGGTCCATACATGTTCTTGCTGCTACGGCGACCTGTCGCTCTACCTCGTCCTCGAGTACACTGATCTTATCCTCGATGTTTTCCAGGCGGTACTCATTTTTCTCTACGTACGTCAGGATGCTCGTGACGTTGTCCTGGATCACCTCTTGCCATTCGTCCCATTTCTCCGACTTAGCGTCCGATGTTCCTCCTTATATCACGGCGCTAAAGGTCCTCTCCAACAGCTCGAGATTTTCCACTACCTGCTCCTTCCTTATGGGCCGGCACTCCTGCCTGTGCGTGTACACCATTGTGACGGTTGGTACCGTTTCTCTTAAGCCTCAAAATTCAGTTATGCTGTGCCGACCCTCGTAAAATAAGTCAAGGACATCTGCGCACAGCACACTGATTTTAAAAACTCAAGCTTTGGAACTTGGTACGTTGAGCCGTCGTTTTCCGGAGAACCCGTTTCCCGCGCTTTTCTAACGGCTTCTGAACTTATCCCGTCGTCTAGCCGAGCATCATTTTGTTGTTGCTTAACGAACTTTTCGTCTCAAAAATCTGGGGTTGGCATACCCACCCGTCACTTTTCGAGAAAAAGTCGTTTTGGCGGTTATGCCCCGACTGGAGTGCGTGCTTATTACTTTTTCTTTTTATACTTTTGTGGTTTTTTAATTTTTTTTCTAATTTTCTAATTTTCTAATTTTCTAATACATCTTTTATTCGATTCTCATGTCGCTGAACCTTTTGTTGAGGTCGCCCACCGAGTCCTCAATGGCCTGTACTCGTTGGAATAACTCGCAGACGTGTTCTCCACACTTCACCTTGAGCTCTCGCACCAAGTCTTTCAGCCGCTCGTTCTCTGCCTCGAGGATGTCGTGACGCTGGTCCCAAGCTGCTCCATCCATAAGCAGTGTAAAACACATCGTTCATAGCTCTCGCACCGGCTCTTGAAGAACCAGGATAATCTCGTGCTGGCGCTGGGGGTACACAATTCCGAATTGGGTAATCAGCAGTTGCATACCTCGTATTCTCTCTTATATAATTTACTTTCAAAAGAAACCTCCAATCCTGACCGGATCGCCACTTGTAACGCTTCTTTCTTATGCAAAATTAATCAGGATTGGAGGGAAGAAATCTATTTTCTTTGTGACAGGTCCAGAAAAAAAAATAGGTAATTATATGAGGAGAACAATAATCAGCTAACCGCTGATTCCTTTATTTAGCATATATACAAAAAAATTGCATTAAGGCAATTTTTTTTTGTAGACTGTGCGTCTATTTTCCGCAGTGTTGTGTTTTCCGCATACACACTGAAACTGCTTCAGCACGTACCTGTACCTCGTGAGATAAGTCAAGGACTACAGATACGTACTAAAGACTCCTCCAGTGGGTATGGGATCGCTCCACAAAGCAGACTGATCGTACAATCAAGCGCGATCAATGTGCTCTGGCTAACGAGCCCCCAACCATACCTCATGCGCAATTTCGTGCCGCGCATCACACCTCTCTCGCACCTTATCACACTCCGCTCACCGCGCAGGGAGAGGGATTAGACACACACACACACCCTCGGCGCGCTCACGGAGGATCGGCACGTGACATGACAAGATGCCGACGACCGCGCGACTTTGTATTGGTATCAAAACCAACCGCCCGCCATGTTTTTATTCTACTTTATCTAACTATCCTATTCTATCACGTTTCAATCTTTCTTAATTATATCACATATAATATTCCTACTCCGATTTTATTTTCACTTTTATACTAACTTTTATATTATTCTCAATATTCTATCCTCACAAATACCCGAATTTCAAAACTTTTTCTTTAAATTTAAATTTTACGTTTAAATAAATAAATAAAATTTCTTAAGTATTAACCTTACTAATTAACAATCTTAGTAAATACTAACTAACTGATTAACTAATTATTCATACTCATTATTTCAATAAAGGGAGTACATAATTCCTATCCCATTATTTGTTTTTTTTTATTTATTGTCTTTAAACATTACACTCCTCATTAAATTTAGAGAGAAAAACAAGATCTACTTCTAACAAATTATGACCGTTACAAGATTAAAAATAGAATATAAATATAATAATGAAAGAATAAAACAATATTATATAACATTATTACATCATTTCAATATTTCAATGCCCGTACATCTTATACATTCATAACAACTTTTTTGTACAACTTAATGACAGTTTTTAGCACGGTATAACTTTATCACAGTGCCCGTTACTGTGATGCCTTCAAATGATTCATAAGATTATTAGAGAAGATGTAAAAACTGGGAGCATTGAGAACATCACTTGGGAGCATAGACCAGAATTCGAGCGCAGTAATTAAAAAAGAGTTTTTATAGCTCTAGGAAGACGCAGTTGGAATGTTTACCGAAAGTGATTGAAGGCATTCCGAACGGCGTAATGGAATAAATTGTTCCGACAATGCTTCGTAAAAATACAAGGGACGTTGAGTGTTTAAGATATGGAACGTAAAACCATCCCTGGAAGTACTTACGCCTATCGTAAACAAGGCACGCGTAATCGAGATGCGAAATGACTAGTGCCTGTACTAGTAACTTTTTTACATCACCCGGAATCAGCCACGCACGCTGTTTAAGCTTAAAAAGAGCATTGTGCACCTTGAAGGAAACAGAGCGAATGTGCACATTCCAGGTCAGATCTGTGGTCATAATTACACCCAAATTTTTAATCTGACTGATCGGGATGGATGTCAACGATAACTGATGGTAATTGCTGATCTGCCAAAAATACTAGATTTGCAGTACTACCGAAGATTATAGATTTAGTTTTGCCTGGGTTTAACTGCAGACCATGATCACTAGCCCATCTTGAAACATTACTCGCATCCTCCGTCATATGGGCGACTACAGGCGATATAAGATTAGCTGGATACTGGATAAAAAGTTGTAAGTCGTCAGCAAAGAGAATATAAGAGAACTTGCAGTACTTGAGACATTGTGGCAAAGGTCACAATGTCTCACTTCTCATCCGAGGTCACAGGCAGAAATTCAGATACTTCCTTAATACAGACTACTGCTTGTGTTCGACCCGATATAATGTGTGCACCCATTTAATAGCGTCAGGCGAAAATTTTATATTCCTACACTCTCGCAAGAGAGCCTCATGGTCAATCAAATCAAACGCTCTTCGGAAATCGAACAGAGTTGCTAGCGTGATCAGGTTCTTTTCTATACCATAACGATTCATATCGGTGAAGTACAGAAGTGCTGACTGGGTGTTATGTTCCGATTTAAATCCAAATTGAAATGGTGAAAGAAGAGAATTTGTTTCAAGATGTTGCGAGATCTGAGTATCTATGATTTTATCAAATACTTTCGCTAGATGACACAAATTCGCAATAAGCCGGATATCTGAGACTTATTGGGGATTATTACATTTATTTAGAGGGATAATGAAGGCTCTCTTCCAGAGGTCCGGATAAATGTTTGTGCTCATCGAACAATTGAAAATTTTAACTAAAAAAGGTAAAAGTGGTAACAGTAGACTCTCGAGATATTTTCAAGCAAGACCGTCTGGGCTTTGACCTTTAGATTTGCTAGAAAGCATTCGGGCCGTTTCGTAGACTTCAGCGATGGTTATTTCATGAAAAAATAATGTACTTTCGCCGATAACTTGGGTAGATGATACTATTGCATCCAGCGAGCTTGGAGGGCAAGGGGGATGTGCACATGCAACTGCACTGTAGAACGAGTTGAACTCCTGAGCAGTAAAACTACTGCAACTCATATTATTTTTATCAACAGTTAGTCCCGCCTTCCTCAAAATACGCCAGATGCGACCACTATCATTAGTCAAGGCTAATTCGTTTCTCAAATACGTTTGTCTTGAAGATGACATAAGTTCTTTTAATTCGCGACGCTTAGTGCGATAGTGTGTAAGTAGTTCTGCAGAACAGAGACGCCGCGCAAAGAGAGAGAGGGAGAGAGAGGGAGAGAGAGAGAGAGAGAGAGAGAGCAGTGTTGCGATCCATAGCGCGTGTCCGGACAGTTAACTTTGAAAATGTGCCTCAAGCGCGTTAACCTACGCTCACAACTGCACGAGGTGCTCGATGTGTCTTATAGCGTCGTGGTAGCTGTCAAGTCGTCTGGCGGAGTTGTCAAATTAATAAAGCAAAGCAGCAATGTCACGATTGCTAGTGATGACAGCGTTCTGCCTTAAAAAGCGGTTTATGTAGTGAAGGGTGTATTTTATGACACTGTGGTAGTGCCGTAGTCTCGTGCTGGCCCTCCCTAATTGTTGACGTAAAGCAGCTTTTTCTTGACTGCCCTGCTCCATCACTCGTAGAGCACTGCTGAACATGGGCAGCGTTGGGGTCCTCACTGTAGTAGAGGTAACGGTGGGAGGGCGTTTCCTTCTCTACCAGCTCCTTCTGCACTTTTTTATCGTCTGCGATTTTGCCGTATCGCATACGGGTTATAGGGCCCCCTTATGAGCCTGACTCGACTCATACAATGAGTATGAATTTGTTGCTGCTGATTGTCCAGCCATGCATCCAGCACCACCCGGATATCTTCCCTTCATGCATCGCATGATGCTTCACTAGTCTTTATATACGTGTTTCTTATCGCCAGACATTTTTCGAGAGATTATCTGTCACTGCTATATATACTGGCATTAGCGTGTAAAAATGATCCGGCTGCCTCATCGCTATACTAATTTTATAATTCAGCCTATACTGCTGCTAGAACATTTCCTGCAGAGTATCACATATGAACTGGAAACTCCCCTGATTTTCCATAGCGAATCTAAGTTGTTGTTGCTCTGTCAGTGTATGGAAGATTGACCTAGTGCGATGAGTGTGCGTCGTCAAGCTCATGCCCTACGATCACATGGTAGGAGTGGCATGAGTGGTTAGGCTGGTAGGTCGGCGGGGATGCATAAGCGGTGGTAGGCGTATAACGATTTGTACTTACGACGGATTTTTACAGCTCTTGCGATTTAAGCAATTTTAATGCTCGGTAACTAATCCCCTCAGCAACTTAATGGGGGGAAATATCACAAGTAATGGATTAGGTACTCGGAGAAAGTGCCCTACGTACGTGCTCGAAATATTTTCAGTCAAGGGCTGTTTAGTTAAGGAGGCTAGACACCTTTTTCTCTGAAATGAAAAAAGTCATATTTTAATACATAAATGTAACCTAATTATTTCCTACTTTTTACACATGAAAGGAGGTATATTTACCTCTGCATAGAACTTAGTATGGGCTTTTTATATGGTCCAGAACCATATTCTTTGATGAAACAAGTTTTTTCACTGTCCGCTAGATTTAAAATTTTACTGCGAATGAATTGACCCTTTATATGTATACCCCTTTTTATGTATAAAAAGTGAGATATAATTAGTTTACATTTATGTTTTAAAATATGATTTTTTTTTTATTCCAGAAAAAAGGTGTTTAGCCCCCTTAACTGGAGAAATAAAATGAACGCGAATTTATTTCAATAATTAACTCGCAAAGGCGAGTTGGAGGTGATGATCTTCAGCTGATTTTGGAGGCTGCATCGTGACCGGGCGAGGTGGCAGGCGATGAGACGACGGACCCTAGTTTGAGGGCCTTCACACAGCTCTGAGTTACAGTTGAAAAAGTAGAGATACAGAGGTAATGTTTCGAAGAAAATGAGCAGCACGGGTTTGAAGAAAAATCTGTTTCTAAAGCAATGAGTAGCAGCTACAGAAGAAGTGGCGCTGATGGCGACGATGAGATGACTTGATGGACAAATTTTTTTGTTTGTTGAGGTGCGCTTCGAAGATAACGTATGTGTATAACAAGCCCAAGTGACCACTGTTCAGCTCAGTCTATTCAGAAGTTTCGAGATGGGTAACCATTCAAATAGTACGCTGCGGAAAGCGGTGTAACGACTCGCGGGAAGAGCGCCATATGATCGAAATTCCCACTGATTGCGGCGCTTGTGACGTATGTCGCGGGAAAACTTGTCAGAGCAGTTAACATAGCTACTCAGATTGACGGGCTATTGCGTGGTAGTACATCATTACAGTACATTTACTCACTCACACAAAGTTCAGCCGATCATTGAAGACGATGTCGTTGATCGTGAATTAAATTGAACGAAATTGTCAGGATTGTGACACAAATTTTCATAGTTTGGTATTGACTGAAAAGCTCTTGAGAATTAGTGGTTTTGAAAATCGTAATCTTGAAAAAATTAAGGATGCAGTTGTCGGTCAAAGACCTCGTGACCTTATTAGTGGTTACCGCCGCAGTTCATACGCTATAAGCACTGAAATATAACTATATTCTGATACGATTTGACATCAATTACAGCCAGATTATTCCTCCCCCAGACTGCGAAAAATTTTTACTAGGGACTGAAGGAAAAAAATTATTATGATTTCGCGGAGATGAAAACTTTTTAATTTAGTTGCGTCAGTACGAAAGCATCTTTCACGATGAAACTTTCTAGGTAGAATGTAAATGAAAAATGCTGTCATGATGATGATTACATGCGTAGTCGTTTCCAGGCCATATTCGTATCTGCGACAGCACTTATCTGCATCAGAGTCCCATCTTCGGTTACCATTCAAGGGCAAGACTTCGAGACGTCAGCGATGCACAAAGTGCCAATCGCAAAAGCGTATAAACTTACCAGTACGGAGGAAGTGGTTTAAAAACATCTTCCCTCCGCACTATCTCGAATCCACGGTCCTTGGTCTGGTTTGGCCGAGAGACGCGTCGCATAAAATTGAGCCATGTAAGTTTCCAGGTGACGTATGATGTTACTTAGCGGGACATTACCCCGGGTGTTGACGCCCACGCATATTGATGGCAATTTGTCGCCGACCGAGTGTGGTAGTATATAGATATTGTTTTTTTTCTTTCGATTTAACACCTGATTTATCAGCAAATCAAGACACAAATTGAAATCTAGTAAATATGGTAGTGTATGAATTGATGTTCGTTTTGATGAACCGTTAAACAGTACAGTAAATTGTATACTTTATGCTGAATATAAGTATATACTTGAGCTTGATTCGTCACGTCAATTTCTCGTGGACTATAGTGGATGAGATGGTGAGGGAAAGTAGTAGTGGTGGAAGAGTAAAGGTTAATGGTCAAAAATATTTTCTTATATATCAGTCGTTGATTGGACGTTGATGTGTTTAAAACTATGAAGTTGAATATCGTCGTAGATATACACTGTGCCAAAGATTATAAGAACCGTATGGTACCAAAAGAAGTGGCAGTTCTTTTATTAGATCAAAATTTCACAGCCCATTGGATCATTTTTCCAAATAGACAGATAACTACACAATGTCAAGAGGCTAGAAAAGAAACTGATTGGTTATTACGAAACCATTACAGCCTGGACTGGCTTGATCAAGGTGTTTCCAAAAAAGTGTTGTACAAAAACTTAGAAGGAATTTGTAAGAGAACAAACAATATTTATGTTTGTAGTGGTATGAAAGTGGCAATTTTACGAAAAATCACTACACGACATATTATAAATTTGGAGTTTGAGGAAAATTGTCCACCATTCCACAAACTTACAGCATCTGGTAATTACTGTATGCAGCAGCCTTACAAATCTGTTTTTCAAAGTATAGCTGAGCTTTGAATAACACCTCTAAATTAAAAACGTGGTTGAAAACACGTGGCAAAACTCAACCTATTAAAAATTTTGTCTTTGAACGACCTATTAACCTCTGCGATGAAAAATATACAAATTCAACAGATTTTATCTGGTGGTTGATTTTCTATTTACGCAATCTCCTGCCCAGTCTGCATCTACATAGCATTCAAGAACTTCTGCTTTATCATTGTTCTTATAACTTAATTTTAAATCTTTAGTCTAATACAAATATTTCTAAATTCTTAATGCATAATAATATTATAGTGATATTAATATTATTGATATTAATATTTATAGTGAGTCTCATCGTAACAGTTTTGGAATCTACTTAAATAATTAACATTGTAACTCACTATCTGGTTCCTGAACTAATATACAAAAGTGCTCCTATCAAATTTCTATACTTTAAATTTTCATTTATTTCTTGAGCAGGTTCTAATTTCAAATTCTTTTCGATACGAGTCTGATATAATTTAGCTTCTTCAATCTGATATTTTCCAGCTAGTTATTCAATATACTTTTCTTGATCTAAAAACATCTCATTTTTCTTTTCATCATATTCAATATTAATTCCTAAATATGTACTTACTTTACCTAAATCTTTCATTTTAAATTTTTCTTTTAAGAAACCATAAAAGTCAAATTTTGTCTATTCTTACAACAAATCAAAAGATCGACCACAAATAAATTAAGTATATAACCTCATCTCTTTCTCTCAAAGTATACAAACAATAATCAAATTCGCTTCTTACAAATCCTAAAGAATTTAAATAACTATCAAGACTCTCGTACTCTCGGACTCTCTCGCAAACCATACAATGCTTTATTCAATATACACACTCTTTCAGTTCCATCCTCATAACCTTCAGGCTGTTTATCAAATATTTTCGATTTTACCTTTCCATTTAAGAATGCCGTCTCAACATCCATCTGTTCTATTAGCAATCCATTTTTACAACAATATGACAATAATACTTTTAACGTTTGTGTTTTCGCTACTGGAGAATAAAAATCGTCCAACACGTCTGTTTGTTGGTATCCTCGTACTACAATTCTCGCTTGATACATCACTTTCAATACCCTCTTTTAAGCTTACAGGACTATCTGCACTACAATAATTTACATAAATGCATCCACTATATACATAATTATGATCAAATCTACTAGGCTTTTTAATATTACTTTAATCCGGTACTTCTTCTACTTCATTTTCAACATTTTCATTATTATTTATATTTTCATTTAGGTTGTCTAAATTTTCATCAATTCCTAAAAGACTCTTCGAAACGCGCCTGTGTCTCGACCGATTGTATCCGGGTAACATAAGCAGTTGGTATACTGTGAGCGATGTCTGTCTTTGTGTTGTTATAGCACTAGACACACTACTACGTCGCCCCGCCCACCTCCTCCTATCATGTTTTCCTGATCCATTCGGGCAGGATTTTCGACAGTGTCTCCTTTTTGCCTCTTCCCCTTCCTTTCCCTTCCCAATACATCTATCACTCATATCATACCTCACTATCTCTCGTTCAGTGTTGCTCTGGGTCTCATACTTCTCACTACCCCTTAGCAACAATGAAAGAGAGACGCTAGGAAGGACGTAAGACTTTCCCGAAAATTTCCCTTAGCACATTGGTCCAACCGACTCTGCGAATATGTTCGTTGTATACTATTTTTTCGAACTTCGACTTTAACAACGCCAAACGGTGGAATTTAATTTTACATGGTATTAAGATACTTATTGTCTCCTCCTATTGTAGAAATTTTATATATTGTTTAACACTAAATATCTATTGTAGCCCTGAAGAGGAGAGTAAACGTATCACTCTCGAAACGTTGGCAGAAATAACGTAAATTTTCTCCTATAACATCCGTCCGTTGAAGTCCAGAAAAACCTTTTCTGCATTTTTTAATTTAATTAGTTGTATATTTTTTCTAGTCTTCCTACCTAAATCGATGGTGCAAACGTTGATCAATTGTATAAAAAAATGAAATAGGAAACGCGTTTAGAAATAATAAGAATAAATTTTAAGTAATTTGATTTCTAAGAAAAAAAAAACATAGTTTTATTATGTTATTGTGGTGAGGAAAACTAAACAATGACAAAATGACAAAATAATTATTCTTAACGGTAATTGACAATATTGCGTCGATATCGCGAATCCGCTCTCACGTGGTTTAGCAAACTGTGTAAGCACTTTGTCTCGCCTTCTTAGAGTTGGAAACACGTGCTCAGTGTCTGGGTCAACTAAGGGCGCGTGACTGAATCTCCGACAACGATCGAAAACGTTTTTTCGAAATTGAAGCGTTTATCGGCTGAAGATATTCGACATCTCGCCTCGAATCATAATTTCTTGTAATGATTCATAGCGGCTGAGGACAGTCGTTGTCCCGCCCCTTTGCACGACTGCGGAAACGGCGTTTTTTCGGCTGAAGATGTACGACATCTGCCGATCGTACGACTGGTTTGCAGCACGAAGAATATCTTTATTGCCCTTCAGGGTCGGGCTTCCTATAAAATACCTTTCAGAACAATACCCTCGCTCAACCGCGCGGATGGGAGCGAACTCGAGACAGAACATAACTCCCTTCACAAAGGAGTAATACGCCGATCTCTTGCTCCAAAACTGATCGAATCTATAAACGATGGGGCTGCTCTGTTTGCCCGCTTGAGACTTGAAGAAGGAAAAAACTCTCTCCCTTTCGCTCCGACCTTTCTCACTCTCTCCTCTTTCCGGTCTGAACTCGTTCGGTCATCGCTATAGGCATGCTCGGTGCAATCGCTCTATGAGAAAAGGTACACCTATCTACATACTCGCGCGCGCGACAGAGTCGCAGCGCCATGAGGTGTGTCGCCCTTATCGCATACATACACATGCGCGTCTTTCGAGTTTCCAAGGCAACATTTTTCTTTCCAGTCTTATTATCAATTAATTCAATATAATACTCAAATTTATCGTACACCTCACCTTTTGTCTTTATCGGATAAATTTTAGCTAATCTGTTGTAATCATCAATAAAAGTTAGAAAATATTTTTCCTCTTTATATCCTTCAGAATGTGGCCCATTTAAATCTGTATTCACTATTTCTAAAATATCTTTTACTCTTTTTCTTTTATTTTCAAAAGGAATATTATGCATTTTGTTTTCAATGCAGGTAGCAGATTTATAATATTCTGATTCTATTTCACTAGTCAAACCTTCCAATGTATGATTTTCATACATAGTATTTAAATAATTAAAATTAACGTGTCCTAAAGTTCTATGCCATTTCTCTTTTAAAAACATTTTTCCATTTTCTTCTCTTACTAAATTTGATTCTACATTCTTTTCTAAATAACTAATGATTTTTTAACTATCTCCAATAGATACAACTTTATAATTATCCGTTACTTTTGCAAAACTTATTAAATTTCCGTCCATATTTTTAACATAAAATACATTTTTCAATTCAATATCTGTCTCATTATCAAATGCTTTAAACTTACTCATTACATGTCCTATTTTAGTTGCTTTCAATAGTCTACCATTACCTACTTTTACTTTAAGGGGGGAGTAGGGTCTCGACACTTTTAAAACTGACTGTTGGAGATATGGATGTTTAAATAAAGAAGGCTGGCCGTTTATTGTATAAAGAAAGACGAGTTACGGCGCTTCCCCGCGCCATGTGCGAGATCTTTCCCGTTCGGCGTACAAGGCTAGAAAGAAAGAGAGCAGTGCGTCGCTCACTGCCGATAGACATGCCTTCTTGCTCGCGGACACGCTAAAGAGGGGGAATCTAACATGTGTGCTTACATGTGTATTTGTATTGTGCTATTTGTATTGTAAAGTAACTTGACTCTCTCTGAGGTTTCCTTCGCATAGTATATATATGTATCACATTCTCAACAATGACAATTTTTTTTGCATTTTATTATAGCTAAGCATCGTGGGAATATTGTCTCAAAATTTTAAAGCATTCGGAGAAAAATTGTGGAAGTACTGGAGTTGTAAGTCTCCGCCCCTCTAGCGCAGCATAGTAGGCGGAACGGCCTGGGCCAGCTGGACCGGTTCGGCACGCCGTTGCTAAGCCGAAGGCTTATTTTAGGCTCCGGGTTTTGGTGAACAAAAGTGTTGAAAAAAAAGAAATAACTGGAAAGAACGCTGGAAAAACCAGAAAATATAAAACTCTTTCTGGCAAAGGAAAACTTACAGGAATAGTCATCGACAAGCTCACTGTGTATTATGGATTGCCAATTCTAAGAAACTGTACTGGACCAGACGCTGTACAGAAAATGAAAAATCCAATCTGGGCAATATTTTTTCATTATTCTTCGACAGACAAGAAACCGCAACACGAGAAATGTCCGAGTGGCGCGGGCTCTTGGTGCGATTACCAGAAAGCGTTGGCTACTACTGGGATAAAGCACTTTCGACATAGTTATGAACCACTACCGGCCGATGTTTTACTAGCTATTAAACCAGTTTACGAAGATCTGAGCAAAGACGCACTTTTAGAGCGCTGTGTAGGAGTTTGCACGCAACACAACAACGAAAGCCTCAATCAGCTCATCTAGAAAATAGCTCCAAAAAATTCGTACGGTGGTGCAAATATTGTCGAAATTGCTACAAATGTTGCCGCGTGCACTTTCAACAATGGAAACAGTGCCCTCATGGCTTTTCTGGAAGAGATCGGAGTCGCCCTTGGCCCCAGTTGTCATGAATATGTGAAGCTCTCCGACAACCCACGCATTTACAAGGTGGACCATCAAGCTGCAGCGGAGTCTAAAGAGGCCAGAATTCGTCGCCGTCAGGACCAGCAGGACTTCCTGGACATCGCTTCTGCTGCAGGGACTTTACTGTATGGACCAGGAATCGATGATTCCATGTAATTATTAAAATAATTAGAATTTTATTCACTTTTTTCACGTTCAAAACTTTAAACGCGTTTT
>JAPYZO010001393.1:0-18251 GCA_030522905.1 Torymus flavipes
GGGAAATATGACGATATTTCCGAAGCGGATTGTCTCCTGACAGTATTAAATATTGACTGAAATCGAAATTACCTGAAGAGGGACACGAAAAAGTGTCCGAAACGTGGTTTCCCAGATAAATGTCTTCATTTATTTAAAGAGAAGCCCATTCTGGTAGAAACATAGGCCATAAGGAGCAAAAACATACTAATTTTTATAATATAAATCATGAAAATTGTTGTATTTGGAGTGTCTGACGTCCATGCTCATAGCGGCCCTGCACGTTGGTGTATCAAAAATGTATCAATGATGAAATATTTGATACACAAGCATGGACAGCAGAGCCGTTAAGAACTTTAGAATACAAAAGTATAAAAGCTGCCAATAGGATTATAAAGTCATGAATCATAAAAATTATTAAAGTTTTATGAATCACTTATTATTATCAAAATTAAGGTGCAGCTACGGTAACTCAATCGTCTAAAGCCTCGGACTCTCGATTCGGAATGTTTGTTTACCCAAACAGTACCGAGTTCAAATCCTGGCTTCGGCGATTGACTGGAACCTCTGTGCCGAATTTTTCTAAAATTCGGAATTTTCACGGGCTTATCTCACTGTAGCTCTGGTGGTTCGGAACCCACCTAAAACTGTAGGTCCCCATTGCTGTGTGAGTTACTAAGGATGGACACATTGCATCCAAAAGTACTCACTAGCACAGTAATGCAGAGCTATATAAGATTCATTAAAATGGACTTCAAACAACTGTAAAATATAAAAAAAAAATTAAGGTGGTGTGAAAAAACTTAGGTCAGCCCTCATTATGTCTCTTACTATACATATCATTAATTGTGATAATTTATTGCTAAAATTCATAATGAATTCAAATTTAAATGTTCTTTAAAACTTATAATACATCAATCTAAAAAGTTAACGATCATATGAACAGTACTTTAAACAATTTAAGGATTAAAATTTGACTAATTTCGCTTATTTTTATTCCAAGAATTTTCAAAACTGTCTAATCATTCGAATTTTTTATATTACACACACACAGTGTATATGTAGAAAAAGAACAACCTTTCATAAAGAATAGAATTTTATGTGTTATTATTATAGTATAATTATGAAAAAAATATCTAATAGTAGTACTAATCACTACAAAGCCTTCAACATCTGGTAAAAAAATTAAGTTCGAAGAGCTCACAATGGCTAGAAGTATCATGAATAAGATAAGCTAGAAACCCATACACATATATAAAAATATTATCTCATATATACATTTAAACAAGTGACTCTATAGTATAGATTTGACTGCTTTTAATAGCGTGATTACGTCAATGACGGCAATAGAAATTTCATTTATTAAATAACTTATGTCAACAGTTGTTTCGTAAAAAGAATTACTGTATTGAAAAAATTTTTAATTATTATTCAAATATATACTTATTAAAAAATGTTTACATAGGTATGTGTATTACAAAGCGTTAACACGTACTGAAATAGTGTCATTTTGTCTGAGCGGTTGAAAAAATTTAATTGTTATATCGTTTTATTTTTATATCTATTTGTTTATATTTTATGTAGTCAACTTTCTTCTTATAATGTTATATAATGAAAAATTCGTCGTTATCACCCGTACAAATTTTGAGCAAAGGTTAATGTTATTTTACCTATACACATAATGCAATTTTCATTATTTGTAATTTGTAATGAATCATATCAAATGACTATTCAGTGATGAATAATAATAATATTAATTAGAAAAAGGCCAGAAACTGCGATTAGTATGGGCATATGCTTTATTCTATAACGAAACACTATTTAAAGGGAGTACCCCGTATAGAAAAAAACAAACGTAGGAAATCGTAAGAAACCGTAGGAAACCGTACACAACTGTAGAAAACCGTTCTAATTCGGACATATTTCGTACGGTTTTGTACGGTTTCTTACTGTTATCTATAATTTTCTACGATTCGTAAATTCTTCGAATTGTCACTAAAAATTAAAACGTATGAAAACGTATGAAATTGTACGAAGAAATAAGAAAATGTAAGAAAACGTACGAAAACGAACAATACGGTTTCCTATGGTTTCTTACGATTTCCTACGTTTTTTCTTCCATACGGAACCAAATGAAAGAAAAAAAAGATTGCTAAGCGGATAGACGATCTTCATTCAAGTGTAATAAATTCAAAAAAACATCCTATTCTATAGTGACACACCTGTTCAAATAATAGCTCATCAGTAGAATGTTTCGCAGCGCTAAGAACTTCTGCAAAAGCACCTGTACCGAACCGCCGGAATTCCGATCTTATTTTCCCCAACAAAGGACGCATCGAACTCTCATTACGCCATATACAGCGCGTATTATACACACACAGCACGCGGCCGAGATTAGACCACTCGATGCAATTAAATCTTGCTCGCGCGCAAGCTCTCTCGCATTCCGTCTCTCTCCTCTTCCTCTACCGCCTCACCTTTGTCCGCTCTTCTGGCGTTTGACTTCTTCCGGCAGTGCTGTGGAGCCGCGCGCGCGCGAGGGGATTTGAGAATCAATTTCTGCGAGGGTCCTGCAATGCAAATGTCATCGCGCGAGCGCGCACACAGCTGCCTCTCGTGCCTTTGTGGCGGTCGCTCGACGCGGTTATTGTCGCTGCAGATCGGAGCTCTGTGCTTATTCTACGTAGTATATAAGGTATATGCGCGATATATATATATAGCTGTCGGTCTCTTATTGCTCGCAGCTTTACTCTTTGTCCCCGGGGGGAGGAAGCACTCGGGAGGTCAGAGTTCGATTGTTCATCTCTGCGGTGTTAACGATTCAATCGGCTATTTGAGATGAAGCGGAAATCAGGTCTTACGGTAGAGAAATACATGTGATGTACATTATGAATATTATTGATATAGAAAATAAAAGGGTTTCTACTGCCTCAATTGAATGAATTAAAAAAATTGTTCATTTTATTTATTCATTCTTATTTCGAATTTTCATTCTTATACGTGTATAAAAGACCCGTATATAGCGAACATTGGTAGTGAGAGTTTTTAAATAATTCATCATCTAATAAGGCGTTCGGCGTTTTTTAGAAAATTCTCATTTTCGGCTCTAAAAAAAGTTTTTCATAGAATACAAAATTTCCGAAAAAAAATGAGGAATGTCGAAAATAAGTGTGTGCGGCAATATACCGCAATACCATTATAATCGCAAGAATGGCATAGCAAGTTTTTTTCAACTATCCTCATTTTTTTCTCGTACACTACTTATGCATTCTATGAAAAAATGATATAGGATAATTTCTTTATAAAATGAAGAATATGAAAACATTTTTTTAGTGCGGAAAATGAGTTTTTCGGAAAATCGTCGATAACTTATTGGTTTCCCGACTATTTCCCAGCTTTTTAACCACGAAATTTGTGTTCAGCGCGCCAAAATATACATAACAAAAGCTTGGTGTACACGTGGACGATAGACCTTAATAGGCCACGAGAACCCTTCGGACGCCAGGACTATAAATAGTTTTGTTTGCGATAAAGTTAGCAAATATTTTAAAAATTATGAAAATTAAATTAATTCAAGAAGGCTGGATTTTAATGGATTTTTGAAATTGAATTTTTACATTGGTTATTTAGAAGTAATACTTTTTTCACAGTGGTGAATTAAGTTTAAATCGACATATCGATTTATACTATACCAGACAAAAAAAGATGTTAAATTTAAAGATTTCACTCTGTAATTATGTTATGGATGTAAAGTAATAAAAAGCTTATTAGTTTGTAAATTTGTATAAAATTTATAAACCTTTCCTTAAGAAAATAAAAATATTACTATTGTATTCACTGAAAATAAACATCTTACTAAAATTGATATTATTTATATTATCGCAATACTTAAGAATCTTTACTTAATAAAAACTAAGTATATTTAAAGTGGTTTCTGTAATGAAATGGCTGAATGAAACAAAGACAAATGCGAGTGGTAATAATTGTTTATTATAAATAACTATTAACATGTTTTCTGTTCCATACATCACTTTACAATCATCATGTCATCAGAAAAGCGACTCGCATACCATTCGTCGCACTTAGGTTGGGGCTCTATGCATAGGTTTCTTGTTGTTCTCTATATAGGTATTATTTATTAGTTTCGAAGACACGCACTCCACCGAGCACTCTTTCGATACTTCTCATTTTTTTTCTTTAGAATTACAAACATATATACGTGTGTGCAAGATTACTTATTGAAGATTATTTACATTGATCGATTTACCAGTAAAGGTTTGCCACTGCGATCGCTTCTGATCACATTATCGCTTCTTATATAAACATAACGCTATCTACATCAAACACTCTCTTTTTCAATTTTATTTTAAGTATCAAAGTCAACGTTTTGCAGTGAGAAGAAAGATATAAATAACAAAGTAAATAATTTACGCATGTAAGATATAAAATAAAAATAAAAAGAAAGAAAAAAGCGGTTGCACTGTGTGTTCTTCGGGTCGACGCTAAGGTTTAACGAAATCCGAGAATTCAAACGCATGGTTGCAATACAATGGATTTTCTAGTAAGGCCGACTTAAAATTGCATCGAGCTCAAAGTCACTCACGCTTATCATTGGTACGATCAGAGTCGTTTCGCGGATAACGCATCTATTTTTTAAAACCATTCCATTTCTACAGTTTAAACGAACAAATGTTTGATACAAAAGATAAACTTAAAAAGCAGCGCGGCCGAATCGGATGTTTGCGTTTCTCTGTACAATAATCGATTGCATAATCAATTACAAGATTAGTCGTATATTTTACAAAGACATCCGCATATTTTTTTTTATGAAAGAGACGAATCACTTAAACTCCTGCAATCGTATTGCATGCCGATGTCACTTCTGTCGGCTTTACAAACGAGGAACATCTATAATAAATAGCAAAGGTAACGACCGTTACTCCTATTCAATTACACACAGTAGTAGAACGAACGCAGTGCACATATATTATAGCAGCCTCAGTATGCGCGCACTATGAACGGCTCTCATTAACATCATTTTAATTAAATCTTTATCCTTTTTTGTTAATATTTTTCTCACTGTGTGCATTCACACCACATACACAATGAAGCGCGCTCGCCTCCGTTCTCTTTAACGAAATGAGATGTCATTCTCGATAAAGAGAGTCGCTTTGAGCTGCTGCTTTTGAAGATGCACATCCTTGTTCTCAGTTTTTCCTGCTTGCACACAATTAAAGGGCGGCTCTGGCTCTGTATTTCTTTTAATCAGTCAATGTTTCTTATTTTCTCGTCTTCAGCATGCACTCGCTCATTAATAAGCGAGTGAGCACACTGTTTTTATTCACAATAACACTAACAATAGACTTTTAAAAATGTCCAACAATTTGTTTAAAATGAACTCTCCTCATTCACAGACTTTCGAGACCATCTTCTCCATCTCGACGTCTGTGTCGATGTCGTGGTGCATGTGATTACTCGTCTCAGCGGTACTATTACTCGTCGGTGTGTGGTTGGCGAAGTTGCCGGTGACCGTCGAAGTCGGCGGCGTACTCGGGGTCCCGGGTGTGCCTGACATCTCGAGAGGCGAACTTGGCGAGCGCAGGGGCTCAGCAAGTTCTTCCAAGCCTTCGGGTGTTGGCAGTTTACTCAATTCTTCTCTTAATAGTTTGTAATGTCTCTGTAATTAATGATATTATATAAATATATTATTTTATAATGTATTTTATAATATTATATAGTAATAATTAACATACAAATCTCCATTCACAATTAACTCGAGTTGTTATATTTTGAATATTCATTATAATATTGTAAATATACCATATCTTACTTTTAGGGCTAAAGCGCTTAATGATACCGTTCTAGTGGACCGTCGGTCTGCTCCCTGCATTTCCATATCCCTGATCCATCCCTCTACTTGTGAAACAATTTCGTGTCTCTTAAGCCAGAAGTGAGTATGTATAACCTATAAATAAACAAAAAAAAACAATTGAATATAATTAAATATCACTTTTAAACAAATTAAAGTGAATTATTGAAAAAAATGCATTTTTTCATACGTCTTTGAAACATGGACAAGGATTTCGAATTTGATCAAGCATTGCCCATTTAGCTGTAGCTTGACAAACATTGGCATTGTACTCTTGACTAGACTGAGCTCCAGTAGATGTTCCCCGTGATCGCTCATAACCCGGTTCGTTGAAATATGGTTCTGACACCAAAATTAAAGATTGAATAGATACCAAAACCTGTAAACAATGAAAAATATTCCATAAAATTTTATCCTTAAAAATGTGTAACTTATACAATTTGAAGTAACAAAAATAAATACCTGAAGGAAACTACTAGTATGTGCGTTCCATTTCTCTTCGGGCCTGCCATGCCATGTATTGAGCACACTGAGGCAAACCTTACCGTCGTTGTACAGATTAGGATTAAAGCGCACCGAGCGCCTACCCGTTGTCTCCAGATTAATCATCATAGGAGTGTTGGGGTAGTCCGAGGGGAAGTAAACGTCGAATTCGAAGCAGCCGTTTGCATAGGGCGTCTCAGCCGGTCCCGTGATGAGGACCTTCATTACATCTAGTCGATCAGTGTCGCAGCGTACAAATACACTGCTACTGTAAGACAATGGGAGCGCCGTGGACAGAGTGACAGCCTCTTGGGCGAGCCTCTTGACACGCGTCGGATGATTTCTCTCGCCGGCCGCACGCATGTTCGACTCAAAATGATACGACACGGCGAACTTGAAGCCGCCCTCGGGATTTTCTACTATCATCTCAAATGTATCTATAAAGTCGAAATTGTGTATTTAAAAATGTGAAACTTTGATTTCCTAAAGTAAATACTAAAATTAGCAAGGCACTAGTTCAATGAAGAAGATTATTTCAAATTTATTTGCTCACACAGTAAAAAATTTTTTCGTTAAATTACTATTCTGAGTAATGAACTAGAATAATCAGAATAACCAACTCTGAAGATAGTCATTTTACAACAAAAATGTAAATTTACGCTTTGAGTAGTAATTTTTCGAGATCTCGACAGGATCCAACGGGTTACGTTTTTACACGGCGGTTATACTTTTCCAACACCGATCGTATTTTCGCTAGGTGTAAAATTCCTACACGGAAGGTAGTAAACCAAAACAATCAACCTTCAAAGCAGTCATTTTACAACCACCGTTGTAAAATAGCTATAATTTGTAATTTTACTTTTCTGAGAGGCGTGGATTACACTAATTTAGTTGGAAAATTGGTGTAATTTTACAAATTTATAACATTTTTACAAAAACATTTTTTACTGTGCAATTAATCAATATTTTGCAATTTTACATTTTTTTAAATGATATTAACTCGTTACATAAATCCTTAAAAATCCGTAATGTGTAAAAAAAAGAAAAAAGAAGTTCAAACAAGAATCTTACCGAATTGAAGATTCTTCATAACTTCCAGATACCTCTGCTCTATCGTGCGAAACGGGATTTCTGGCCCTGATGGACTGGGGCCTGCAATTTCTTCGTTTGCCTCGACTAATCTTGCAGTTGCGTTCTGTACAATTGCTGCGCTCTCTTGAATATCGGGAATCAATGTAGCCAGCCCCTCGTCCTGCTCATTGTCTTCCGGATACTTAGAGCTCAATTTACATTTGCTGTTCTTGGTCCTATTGATTTTGTGCACATACGTGTCGACGCATACTTTCATGCTTGACAGTAGCGAGACGATAGAGGGATCGCCAGATTTTCCGCTACGCGGTAAAAGCAACGGCGCCAGCTGACTCGAATTGGCCATCGCTCGGAGCAGTTGAAGAACAGCCCGATATAGGGGTATGTGACGAGCCATATCGAGAACGGAGTCGTTGCGCAGGTACGAGGAGAGAGCAGGAAGAAGGCAGGATCGCGACAGAAGTTCTGTGAAGGCTGCAGGAAGCTCCTTTTGCGGTTGATCACCGGTACCGATGTAACTGGCGAGGACCAGCAGAAGAACAGTTACGTGTTCCTCTTCGGAGCGCTGACGCATCAAAGCCTGCTCTACGTTCCAGGACTGCTGCGTGGAGCCGGTACCGAATCCGGTTCCCTTAGCCCAATAAAGATGCGACTTGTCGTCGCTTCGAGTGCCAGCTTGAGTTGAACGCTGTTCTGATCCTAAAAATTTAAGAAGTTGAATATTATTGAACCAGTAAAAGACTATCTTAAATGGAAAAAAAGTACTATAAATACCTTCTACATGTCCAGTTTGGTGCGTAAAAATAGCCAAGCAATTGAGAAGCAGCAGAACAGCGCCGACTTCGATAGACGTGCGACGTAGCAGAAGACCATCGTCAGTTGTGGGTGGCGTATCATCAAGTAGTTGTTTCAAAACTTGGAATGGTAAGGTGGGTAGTGAAGCAGCTAAAGGGGAAGTGAGAACATCGCCACCCTCGCCGTCATCCGTCACTCCGAGTGCTAACCTGAGCAGACACTGGGCTCGCTTGCGTTCTCTGAGCAAAACCTCAGAGTATCCAGGCAGACGTAAAAATAGGCCGAATGCCGCCAAAGAATGTGGAGGAACCTATAAAAGTTTATAGTATAGTTGTGGAAGATCAAATCAATTAATTAGAAAAATTTGAAATGTGAAAATAACATACTTGTGGAGTTGGTGCAATGGTTCTTGGTGGTCCATTATTTGTACCATCTTCAAGGTCTTCATATACATTGTCGTTGTGTTCGATTTTAACCCAATCCGCATCCGATTGCTCTTGTGTGGGAGATTTCTCTACTAATGGTATTGGCCTACTAGAATCTGGATACACCAGAGGTAAATGCTTAGCCAACACAGCTAATCCTCCTTTAGCACTAAAGACCTCTAAGGTGCTATCTATGCAACTCCATAAGGTCAATAGATTACCTTTACTCGGTCTTGCTGACTCTTCTAAAATGAAAGATAGGCGTTCCGTTATTTCAAGGAATTGATCAAGTTATTAGAATATTTAGAATAGAAGATATAGGATTTTACATAAAATAAAATAAGAATTTCGTGTCTTGTACTCGAAATTATTTTCTAAATCAATTTCTTACCATAAAATATGCTATATAATATCCAAATTAACTATTTGAAATAAATTTGGATAATATTAAAAACTTTGGCAGACATTTATACTTCAATCTAACAAAAATGGAACCTTATACAAATAATAAATTTCACGGGCCCTTTTTTTTTAAATTATTTTGTTGCAAAATAATGTCTTTTCCACTAACAATATAATTTGCAAAGATTAACATAATTTGCAAAAATTTACATTACAAGAATTTTAATTTAAGATTTATTCCGTTGAAAAACGTCGACTCCTTAACAAGTTAGACAATCAAGATTAGAATCAAATAAGATCTATCTTATTTATTATTTATTATTAATATAATATTAATTAATATTATTATTAATTATTATTATTATCTTATCTATTTATTTTAAATGACAAAATTTTTTCGTAAAAAGTATGTTTGAAAGTATATTCAATGTACCTTTGGAATCTTTACTTCGTTGTCGTAATGTCAAATACAAACAAGGTTCTGATAATGAAACGCCACTTTCTTCAACAATAAAAAGTAACTCAGCTATAGTCAATTCCGGTAGTAATGGCGTATTAGGACGTTGTGATAGAATAAGATAATTCTGATTAGCCATGTTATTTGTACTTTGCGAGTTACTACTCGAACTCTTAGTCGATACTGATCCATCTAAAACAAACAAAACATGTTTTTATAAGCAATATTTATTAATTAAAAGAATTTTATTAATTAGAAAATAAATATCTAAATAATTATAATTTCTACGTGAGAATGATTAGATATCCTTATTCAAAAAGTTGTTATATTTTTTCATAAAACTTAGTGATCACTACTAAAAAAATATAATAAGAAACTCATATGCAGGTAAAACATAGAAGCTCAAAGAGTTGATGCTTCTTACCTGCATTGAGTCGCGTTTTTCGCATGATTGGACCTCTCGCCTGCGATCGATTGGAAGCCTCCTTGGCGCGTTTGTCTTTGGCGGTGTTACCCGCGGCCGTAAGTGTATCCATAACGATGTTCATGCCGGACTCCCAGAGTTCGCGGTTGCGCGTTGCACTGCTTGTACCTGCTTCGTTTCCTTTATAATTATTTGGGAGCAGCATAAGCAGCCAAGTGCCTGCATTAGTCACAGGGATCACGGAGTTAATCATTATAAGGATTCAAGCTATTCGCGCCCTTTACATGTTCCATTATAATGGAACTCTAAACTTAAGAAGCGTAGATCCCTTAGATAAATTATATATTTATCATTTCATATTGTGCTTTTAATATGACAAAATTAAAGTGTCAAAATTTTATTCACACTTCACAAAAGGCGCGCACTTTAATGACTAATATTTGTGTAATTTAACTGTAGAATTGATTATATAATTTTCACCATTTTAATATCTTTAAGAACTTAGCAAATAAGTTTTATGAATAGCTAATGCAGTCAGTTTAAAGACGTTGAACTGTTAACAACAGTATTAGTGTACATGCAAATCATTCGTATACAATTTACTATAACAAAACTTTAAAGTTCAAAGGGATGACTTGTATTAGATACAAAACAAAGCACTGGGTTAAAGGGTTCTACACTTTTAACGTGTATATTTATTATTATATTGAACATACCAGAAACTTGTTGAAGAATATCTGCTACAGTGGATTGGGTAGACATGTAGAGCAAATGATGATAATGTCCTAAAGGGAAAGCTGGATGTGGAGGCATCACTGGTACATTACTGCTTCCAATAGTTGAAAGCTTCATAGGTACCTCAGACGTTACAGAGACCAAAATTTTTTCGCCTTCCAACAAGAGCTGCAAAATTAATCTTCTTGTGAAGCCTGAAATACCATGTAAACCTCTTGGACCTGGAAAAAGACGCAATCGATTAGCTAGCAATCATTTTCTATGAATAATTATTTTAATCTAAATACTCTTTTAGTACCTGCTGGAGCTTTCTGTTGTATAATGACTTCTGTTAAAAGTTCAGCTAATAATTTCTGATTGGCTGGATGACACCAGCAGCATTTTGATAGGAACTTAATCATGGCACTTTCTAATTTTGCATAAGATGCACTACGTTTTGAACACCTACATAAAATTAGTTTTAAATGTTCCATATAAATATATATTTTAAACAAAGGTATATTCAATTACTTGTACATATTTTTTTGAGCACTTCAATATTGTAAAATAAAGGAACTTAGGATAAAGAGACTACTAACCTTAGAGAAGAAACTGAAGAATTTTTAATTGGTCTATCGCTTAACAATGCGAGTAAAGGTAACCAAAAGCCATTGCCTTCTTTGCCAAGCCAATCTCGCATTTTACCCTCGGAACAAATGAGCGACAAAAATTCTAGCACAATAGCTATGCTCTCTGGCTCTGTCATATCTAGACCGTCTGTCCTATTTTCTTGCGATGGCCTTTCACCAGCCTTATCACTATCGGTTAAACCACTACTGCTTCCAGATGCTACATTGGAACACGTAGGAGTTTCTGTTTCATTGGTTGTCTGTAACAAATAGAAAAATTAATTTAAGTATATTTCAGTTATAAACTTATTTCATAAAACTAAGTGATAAAATTTGCGAACCGATTTTCTGTCAGAACGTTGCTGTTGTGTTTTTTGAATGTCACGTGATTGTTTTGATTTTTCCAAAATTGAAAATTCCATTATACAAGCAGTCAATAAAGTTGGTAAACCAGAGTTGATCAACTGGCAAATACCCGGAGGCGATCGCGCTGCTGCAGCTATCGACAATAGTTGACCCTTTGTCAGCGATAGATGTTTGAATTCTGAGTAAGCTAGATGCTGATACCATTCATTGAGATCAGCGACGCTCTTACGATCGTCCGTCTGAACTTCACTTTCCTTTCGATCATCAGATATTGAGGCATCCGATTGACCACTCGATAAGTTTGGCACAATTATTTGAACTTTCTGCAGAAGAGTCTGGAAGAAATCTGGTTTAACAAAGCAAAAAGAGCATAAGACGGCATCAATTGACTGTTTTAATGCTGAGTTTGTTTCAAGCGTCAAAGTCCATTGGTATAATGCGCTAGAAAAATAAAGAAGAATGTTGAGCACAATTGATTTTCGTAAAATGCCACAAAAAATTCATCACTTTTGGCGGCCAATAATTAAATACTTAATTGAAATCATAAAATTTAACATACTCGTATAATTCTTCAGTTAAAAGTTCCTTTAGATCATAGTTAATATTTTCGAGCTTAGCTGCTTTCCAAATAATTGTCGAAATACAGTGAATGTAAACAGCTGGTGGAGTTGCTACATTGGAAACACCAAATGCATCACTGTTTATACTACCAGATACAGAAGACTTGGCTATTGTGTAAAGCCAATTTAATATTGCAGACATGCGAGCTTTAGTATTAGAATCTTGAGCAGAGCAGAGTTGTTCTAACAATTCGACTACCATTTGAATAGTTGTCGTTTCCTGACTCAATACAGAACCTTGCAGAAGAGGCGCAGTTCTATTGTTCAGTAAAAGATTGATTAGGCGAAGACCAAGATCACAAGAGTGTAAACCAAGCTGCAGAAGTACTCTTTCCAGATTCGGGGTAAAGAGGGATGGAGCAGGAAGTAATAACAAATTGCAGCAAGATTCCACTAAACCTTCAACTGAAGCAGCTGAATTCAGAACTTCAACGGTTAGGTTGCCGTTTACTGTACTAACTGACAAACATTGGTGAACTAGTCGCAGCCACCCCAGACTGAAAAGTATTACAAAATTTATATATATTTAAAACATTGATCATATTTTTTCTAATGTAAGCAATAGTTACCTTGTTTTAGTAAGTTGTTCTTCATCTATGATATCGTGATTTGATTTAGGATCACCAAAGGCAGTTGTACCAAGTAAACGAATATGACTCAGACTTATGTTTGTCGAATCTCGAGGTTTGTACAGTCTTACAAGAACGGCAGTTGCAACTTCAGGTTGTGATAGAGTTAAACGAATGAATGCAAGACCAGCTGTTGGCATTGGTGGACAAATCGGAGTTAAGGCAGTGTTTCCCTCTCGAGAAATTTCCAAAGCTACAGCTGATGGACATGCTAAAAGAACATTTTCATTATTAGTTATCTATAATGAATTAAAACAATCGGTAAAATAAATTAATTATAACTCCAAAGATTACTTGATAAAGATGTCACATGTGGTTGTAATTCAACTTTTTTCAATAAAATTGCACATGGTAACGTGATGGTTAAATCAACCCATGCTTCATCGGGATAAAAATGGTACGACCACGCAGCAGTTCTGGCTCTTTTAGGTGGTGTTGTGCTTTGAATGAGTACATCAGCTGGCTGTGCTGTTGGGTGAAGCCAAGATACAGTTCCAAGAGGTGCAAAGTTCAAAAGTCCATCTTCAAATGATTCTAATGCATTCGCAGATTTTTTGCTACTGCTGCTACTCGACACTACCGGTGTCAAACTTGATGCATTTGATAAGTGTTGCATAACAAGCGCAATCACCCCTGGTGAGTTTGATCCATTACCGCTGTAATTCTTGCTGGACTTGACAAGATTTTCGCATAAAACTTTTACGCCGCCCATCGATGTGAACACCGATAACGAAGCTTCATTATCGAGAACTCGTAGAATAAACCACAGCAGAGGCTCAGAAAGTTGCATTACGTCGACATGTCGGTCGGAAATTCCTTGTCGGCAAGCTATATAATAAAAGAAAATTATTATCGCTATCGTTGTAAAGAAACATGAATAACCTTGAAAATGGATTATTTTCATTATGTGTATACTATCATTGAAGATTTATTACTATTGAAAAAGTTTGATCTTCATGAACTAAAACAATCTCTTATAAAAAAATATAGCAATTTTATGTTATAAACAGAAATTATATGAAAAGTATGCTCTTAATAGATAAGCTCATAATATAGGACACTTACAGGATGCAAGATATTGATATACAGGATTCAAGACAAGTGTTGGGGTACTGGCTTTCTTCATCAGTGTACATAGTAATTGGAAAGTAGCGTCTGGTATAGACGGTGGTGCAGTCAGTTCAGTGGTAGCATTTGTACTAGACCCTTCCCCTAAAAGCATAACTAAAGACGATCCTGAACTGTGACCAAGTGCACCCAAAAGTCGCATCATTGTGGGTTCATGTTGTAAAACTAAAAATTTTCATAAAATTACAGATTAAATTTGTAATTTATAGTTTAAATTGTTAGTATACTTATAATTATTTTTATTACCGGTATCCGCGACGCATGGGACTTTAGGCTTTGATGTTTGATGCACTCTTGCAGAAGTTTGTTGTTCCGCAACCTTACTTTCATCAGTTTGTGAAGTGTTCATTTTCTCTTGACTGTCAATTTGACTGGACATTGAACTTTGAGAAGGCTCTCCAAGTTCCATTTCTGTTGTACTATCAGATCGTCCACCTCGAACCTATAGGAGGAAAATATCATTTAATACTGAACCTTTGAAAAATTGCACATAATTTAATTTGATTGTTTTCCTCTGTTTCCTTAATTAATTTTGTTTTGTCTTTAATAAAATTTCTATTACGAAGAAAAGTTTACTTACATTTGGTAAAGGAGTTTGCACAAGCCTGCAAACAAGTTTAATTAGGGCGACCACCAATGCATCCCAGGAAGCAGGTCGACCTTGTCTCGAATCTCCTCCAAGTACACAAGCATAAAGTCCGCCAAAACCTCCAGATTGGCTAGTGGAATCAGTTGTTCCGCCGCATTGTGCACCAACTACAATAATTTTAAAATTTTATTTTAACAAAAAATGCGATTACTAAATCACATGCATTTGCAGGCGTAGAAATAATAACTACAGTAAACATAGATGTAAATGAATTTATATATTTAGAACCTATTATAACAAAATTGATTAAACAATATTTGTATTTACCTCCGGCTCCTCTTACGTATGTAGAAACTAGCTCTCCCACGCATTCCGATATACTCATAGCTGTTCCTAAGTCGGTATTCACGAAATTCAAATTAAGTAGGGAAGTAATAAGCTTGCATTGTGCATCTAGTGGGCCTCGTCTGGCAACGAGCGCTCCTCCAGGCTGCACTAATTGGTATACAACCCATAGTAACAGTTCCTTCAATGAATTTCCAAGAGCACTGCCTGGTGTAATAACGTCGCAACGCATTTCCAATCTTACGAGGAAATCTTGTAAAGCTTGACATAATGTTGGACCAGCCTGATAAATATGTAAATCATCGTCATAACTCTGACAAAAAAATAAATAAATAAATAAATAAAAAACGAAAACTCATATTTATACACTAATATTTCTTTATTATATAATTATTTTAAGTGATTCGAATCTATTAACACAATTCTGTTCAAATCGTAAGCGATTCAATTTTATGAAGGTGATGAATAAGTAAATTATTAAATTTAAGTTGAATAAAATATTAAAAATATTCTTTAAATCTCGCGAATTTGTAATTATAAATAAAAATGTAAAAAGATAAGGTTTAAATTGCATGCTAAATTAAGTAGTATTACTGACCATTCCAAAGTGTCTATTAGCAGTGTCAACATTCAATCCATTCCCTGAGAGGAGACGAAGAAGCATAGCACCCATATTTCGCTCTTTAATAATGCATCCAGCCATACCGCCTAATAGTCCATCCAGTGGAGTACTACAACTAGCAGCTTCAACTTGTTCAGTTTGTATAGGCTGATTACTAGCAAGAGTTAAACACTGTAGTGCATAACACCAAGCTCGTAAAGATACACCTGGATGCCTACAGTAATAAGTACAATAGTTGATTAATGTATCTTTAAAAAAACCTTATTTCAAATCACATATAAACTTGCCATGAAAATGCAGAAATTAATCCAGAGATCGCTGTTGAACTCAATGGAATCACAGGAGCCAACGAAGGATCAAAGTTACTTGAGCTTCCCTCTCCCGCAGCATCAAGATTCAAAGTTAACCATAGTTGTAACACCAATTCTAAATTTGTTCCCATACTCTGTTCCAAAAGTAATAATATTTAAAGATCATAAAAATAAGAACAGGAAAAAATCATTAAACTAAATGATGCTCACTTGAATGTACAATTCCGTGAAAATTTTATCGAAACATCTAGTCAACATATACAAGCTTGATGGTGGTGATTCTGACGAAGTCCAAGCTTCTTGACTTCTATCAGAATAACTAGATGGTCTAGAAGCAGAAGCTTGTGAATGCCGAGATGGATCGGCAGGAGGCTACATTTGGATTTTAAATTTAATTATGAATTGACTTATAGAACCATGATAAAAAAAAATTACAACTTACATTGATTGTAGCATTAATACCAAGTGGCAAATTGTACGTTCCAAGAGCAGAAAGTCTACGTAGTGCGATTTCGACACCAGTTTCAACTCCATATTCTAACCTTGCATCAATGGCTTGCGAAATACTAAATGAAAAATATTAATTCATTGTTAGTTTGGTTCCTTTTTTTAAAATTAAACAAGATTTAAAATTCTGTATAAAATCGAAATATACCCCGAACTTGTTACTGTTGGATATTTCGAGACAGTGCTACCCTTTTTCAAAATAGTTTTACCACGTTCTAAAATATTGTCCAAATACTCTTCAAATTCACTATCATCAGATTCCAACAAAGAAGGGAGATTAAATCCACTAGTTTTTGATGAAGAATTAGTGGCGGGACCAACAATGATACTATCTTGTGTATCTTCATCGCCATCTGCAAAACCTTCATCGTTTCCAAAAGTATTTGAACCACTTGTTCCTGCAACTGCTGCTGCTGCATCGTCATCTGCTGCTCTAGCTTCCTCAGAAGGCAAAGCTTCAAAGATTTCTTCAGTTCCACCAGCTTCGTTGGTCGTGGGATGTCTTGGATACAACTTTTCACCTACAAATAAAGATTAATTTATTTAAAAATAATATGCATAAAATTATTATAATATTAATTAAAACATTTTGTTCTCCTTCAGTAAAAATTTTTCAACCGTTGCTTTCTTACCTTCCAGTAAATCTTGTAAAAGACAAGAAACAGCGTGGGACAACCAAGCAGTATCAGAAGTTCCAGTAGCTAATCTGACTAATTTTAGAAGTTGGTCTTCTGTCATAAGCTCGCCTAAACTAATTGCAGGTCTGGTAGATACCACCAATCTAGCTACTACCTGAAATTCACAATTAATCGATTAAGTTAATAAGGTTGCTTGCCAGTAATTCTTTTATATGAGAAACTAATTTACTCACTTTACAGGCCAACAAGAACATATCAACGTTAGAAGCATTATTTAGCAATAAAGCTATAAGTCCACGAGCAACAGGTAATACATATTGATGTGACAGATTAGTAGAATAATCTCCATCTGGATCTGGTGGTTCCGATTGACTAGAAAAGAATTAAGTAAATCATTTTTTTTGTTCTACAACTAACAAATATCTTTAAGATTAATTTCTAGGAAATCATAGACATATTTACCTTGTGCTTGGTTGTGGTTGAGATCTGGAACTTCGACTCAAATGCTGTAAATCGTTTTTTCGGAGACTGAATAAGTCCTTAAAGTGCTTTGAGGAGTGTTGTTTTAAAGTTTTTTTGTAAAATTTCTCTTGGGATTTAAATGCAGCTTCCAATTTGGTTGAAATTGTGGAAGCCTGTGAGGACAGAATAGAAAGTATCTTCGAAAGATTCCATTTAAAACATTTTGTTAACTTGACGATGAAATAGTGTTAAATTATAAATTACCTGTGATGAATGAAAAGTTTTTTTCGCATTTTCCAAATCTTGTAATTGTTGTTTATGGTGCATAAGTCGTTTTTGTAACTTTTTGCGGTAGCTTCTAGATGCCGAAGAGCGGCTAAAACTGACAAATTTTCTTTGCATGGCCAACTCTCCTTGAATGAACTCCCATCGCGATGAATATCCTGTAAAATTTGGCATATGATAATAGTGATTTTAATTCCATTTAAAGATGTTCAATGGTGTCATGCTGCGGGGTGAGGTGAGGGACGCCTCTCTTTCTCCGCGGGCGCTCCCCGCTCACCGCGCACCTCCTCGCGCAGCCAACAAACTCGGTGTTTTGTTTAAATTTTCATCTACTTCTTTCCCGAATGCCTTGTAAGCAATAAAGATCCATCTGCGTTTTCATTATTTGATTATTTTTCTATTCGAATGAAGGTTTTTTAACTTTATCTCTTAACTTTTTATAAGAGATTTTTATGTTCAAAGGTCACATAACCTTACTCTCCC
>JAPYZO010001394.1:0-25650 GCA_030522905.1 Torymus flavipes
TATGTTTATAAAATATACCAGACAAAGAGTTTAAGCCTGTAAAATCGAAAATCGGACGAAAATTTTTTAAGTATTTCGACTTGTAAAAATCATACGTCTAAATTCATTTTTGATTCCATTCAAAATAGTGGCGCATTTTCAAATTTGATTCAATTATTATTTTTTTGGTCGTAGATTGTTCGGAGGAGAATTCCTAACAGATCGCGGAGCTCAGAAATAAAAAATATGTCTTGACTAATTACTAAACTGAGATTTCCCAAAAAAGAGATCACATTTAAATTGACTGTACTTTTGAAAATCTTCAATTATTTGAAACAGAAAAAATATTTTATATTTCTGAGTTCCGCGATCTGTTAGGGATTCTTCTCCGAACAATATATTTTGAATGGAATCAAAAATGTATTAAGACGTATGATTTTTAAAAGTCGAAATACTTAGAAAATTTTCGTCCGATTTGGGGGCTTGAACTGTTTTTCTGGTGTTTCTTAATACAGCTGTTGACTCCAAAATAAGTAAAAAGGGTTCATAGTAATGTTTTAAGTAACGGACTAACTTTTGAGGTGGACCATATAGCCAATACAACCTTAAGCCAGGAGACAGGGTCTGGAAGCGCAGCCACACCCTCTCTTCGGCCGCGAAAGGTATCGCGGCCAAACTAGCAACCAAATTTGAAGTGACGTATTGGATTACCACGGTGAAACGCCCGAGTCTAATGACTTAGATGCGGAGGGCGTCGCCGGACCAGCGCCGCCGAGCGAATTGCCCGCTCCTCCAGGAGCTGGAGCAATTCCCAAACGGACGAGGGGGAGACCCCCAAGAGTGCATATCGATGCCCCGACCCCTGCTCAACCGTCTTCCGTACGACCGGATGCCACGAATCCACTCCCGAGAGCGCGTGGTTGCCCGAGAAAGTACCCGAAATAATAGCGAGAGTGCGCTGTATATAATATTGGCCTAACCTGAGAAATCTATTTTACAGATGCTGCAGATTCCTGAAGACGCCTTCGAGAGCGCCATGGCCGCTTTAATAGGTCTGGACCTGGACGTTCCCGTAGAGGGCGTCGCCAAGGCAGCCCTTCATGTGGTCCGCAGCACCGCCTGTGCCGAGAGGAGGAGGCTCAAGAGTTGCTCAGGGAACAGCCCCTCATCGTCGAGGCGGACGACGCGGATACCGGCCAGGCTAACGCCCGCCCAGGAGTGCCCCACGTTGCGTCGCAGGTGGACCTCGCAGCCCCGCCGGTCGCCGCCATTCCCGCCCCGTTCCCCCGGAGGGTCCGCGACATCGGCGTGCAGGCCGGTTCGGGGCCCATGCCGGCGAACCCCAGCTGGGAAGAGCTGGAGAGCGGCCTGATGGAGGCCCGCGCACTCGACTATGCTGCACGTCAACGCAGAGCGGAGACCTTCGATGCCTTCGACAGGTAAATGGGCCTGTGCCCGGTCCCACGCCTCCACCGCCTACTGGCAGCACCTCATCACCGCCAAGACAGAGGAGGCGGAGATGGTCTGGGCCTGGAAGGCGGAGAGACGCACGCTCCTCCAGCGCCAAAAGGATGCCGAGGATGAGCGCGCCCGCGCCCAGCTAGAGCGCGTATTGGAAGAGGCGCGTGATAGATGGCGCCACGAAGAAGCCAACCTCCAGGCGGTCCACACGCGCTGGGAAGAGACTCGGCCCGCTGAGGTGAGAGCTGCGGCCGGGTTGGGCATCGTCGAGGAGCGACCACGGGGACCCCAGCCGAAATCACCGGGCACGGGACGCGCTCGGTACTGCTTCGTCTGCCGGTGGCCCGGTGTTAGAGTGCCACGCCGCTGCCTGAACGTGGTAGCTTACCCGCCAAGACCGGAAGCGCCTCTCCGAGGCTAGCCCGGGGAGGGCTTGAAGTAGGGCCTAGGCTCCGAAGATTGTATATTTTTTTTGTGTAAATATTTTGTATCTTTTTTTTTATGACGATATTGTTTCGTATATAAGAGATGTAGGATAAGATGTACATACCCTCTAGGTTAAAAATAAAGAAAGAACCTCCACCTGGCTGTATCTCTGCACCCGGCCACTCAACCAGAGGAGAGAAAATCGAGGGAGTTCGACGGGCAGGGAAGAGGGAGACGCCGCGAGGCCCCGTACCTCATCCGTCAGCGAGAGAGAGATTAAATTAGATTAAATGGTTTTTATTACTGTACATTGTGTTGTACAAAATTTACAATAGTTACAATAAATTTACAGAAATATGTTTAATATAATTACGAATTAACAGAATAATAGAATTTTTAGTATATATAATAACGATTGATAAAATAATATAATGTAATATAACATTATCGCTCGTATAAAAAATCAGTCGGATAGAAAGAGATGACGATGAAGATGTGTTTTGAAAAGCGGAATATGTGTCATTTTGCGTAGGTGAGATGGTAGTGAGTTCCATAGGTAGGCAGAGCTAACGTGAAATAATCTAAAACTTGGTATGTCTGAGAGAGTATATACGACGACTCATGTGTAAAATATGTTTTTTTCAAGAAAGCTTCGAGTCAAGGACCACTCCCAGGATTCTCAACGGATTCGTAGACCACCCTGGTGCCACCGATCTCAACAAAGCTTCTGACTACTGAGGGCAATTTATTTATGTAATAGGGAGTAACTATGACTATGGCTTTAGTTTTATCTACATTTAATATAAGGTGATTTTTTCTGCCAGAAGACGACAGTACTGCGGCGAATACAGTGCGCGCCGAACGTGTAAACAGTCTGGTGCAATTTCAAGAGATCGCAAATATATGATTCAGCGTGAAATTCGTACTTCTTTTCGAAACCTCAAAGGTCTGCCGGCATTATACGCTCAAATAGCGCATAGTTCGCAGGCAATAATACAGCGCTGGTTTTGCGACCAAACGCAAGATGAGACCTCGTCGATATATACCGAGGCAGATCTCGCGGACCTTTTATCGTGCGTGCTCGAAAGCTTTGCTAGTCGTAGCGAACCTTAAGCAAAAAAATCAGCCATATTTAAAAATATAATTTGTTTTTATTTAGCGAGCGAATCACATTTCCCGCCGCAGGTAGGCGGTGGTGTTGACAGCGGCAGCGACAGCGACGACAATAGTAGGGCTGCCAATAATTTCAATGATGGCGATGAGTCCGAGAACAACGACGATGTTATAGAGCCCCCCGGTGAGCGGTTCATCGTTACAGCCGAGGGCCGACAATACCTACGGCAGTTTGGTGTTGAAGGACGGACGATTAGCTTTACAATAGCTGAGCCACGCGAGGAACAAAATTTTGTATTGTGGATGGAAACGGCCGTAAGCGATATTTATAATTACATTACAGTGCGTGTTCCGGGAAATAGCTTAATAGTTGTGAGTGTGCGAAGCGATCGAATTACGCAAGGTCCCGGTGGACTCTCGTTCAGGCCTGTCAGAAATTTCTCTGTCGCTGATTTATGGATTCTAATCAGTTCCATAAGTCAGAGTAATGAGATTTTAGGTATTGACGATACGCTGGTTTTACAAGTGTATTACGTCGAAATGCCCGTTCGTGCAGGGGGAATACGGGAAAAACGGGCGCCGACGGTGACCAGTCTCCGGAAAAAGTCGATCGTGACTATCGCTCGTAAGAGGCGTTATCTCGGAGCCCGCTCGTAGAAGGCGTTAATTCGGAGCCCGCTCGTAGAAGGCGTTATCTCGTCAGTAACTTCACGTAGCTTTTCCCACAATCGACCGATTTTAACGAGATAACGCCTTCTATGACCGGGCTCCGAGTTAACGCCTTCTACGAGCGGGCTCCGAGTTAACGCCTTTTACGAGCGGGCTCCGAGATAACGCCTTTTACGAACGGGCTCCGAGTTAACGCCTTTTACGAGCGGATTCCCAGATAACGCCGTTCTATTCGGAGGCGACGAATTATGCTCGATCCGCGTGACGCATTTTTCGCGGGTCGCACAGAGAATATCGTCACATCGTACAGAGTCGCTGCGGATGAAGAAATCAAATATATGGATATTTGCTCTCTTTACCCGTATATTTGTAAAAGAGTTCGTTTTCCAATTGGACACCCCCGTATTTACTGTGGGGCAGAATGCGCTGCACTAACGGGCGGATAAAATAACAATCTCGCGAGCGTTGAAGGGCTGGTTGAATGTCGGGTTTTGCCCCCTCGCAATTTATTACTGCCTATACTGCCCGTAAAAATGCACAATCGCCTTATTTTTGGCCTCTGTCGTTCTTGGTGCGGTGAATTGCGACAGGACGACTGTTGTCACGAACAAGTGGAAGATCGTGAATGTACAGATACATGGGTTGTGCATGAATTGCGCAAGGCAAGAGAACTGAGTTATGATATCCCAGAGATTTACGTGGTATGGCAATTCGAGAGCACGCAGTACGACCAGCGCACAGATGACAGTGGGTTGTTTGCTAACTATGTAAATACTTTCCTTCGCCTACAACAACAGGCAAGCGGGTGGCCGGACTGGTGGGTCGATGAGTCACCGAAACAGCGGTACATTGGTGAGTACGAGCGCGACGAAGGAATCAAATTAAATCCTGATAAAATTGAAAATAATTCCGGTTTGCGGTCGCTCACGAAGTACTGTTTAAATTCACTCTGGGGCAAGTTCGGGCAGTGTTGTAATTTAAAGCAGAAGGAAATTATAAAAACACGCGAAGAGCTATTGAAACTGTTAGCGGCGCCGGAAAAAGAGGTTTTTGATGTACTGCCTGTAAAAGAAAATCTCTTGTACGCAAATTGGTGCTACGTAGAGGAAGCCGTAAAATCATCTCGAAACACATGTGTTGTATTAGCAGCGTACATGACAGCGCACACACGTCTCGAAATTTACGATTATATTGAAAAGCTCACCACTGCGAGAGTTGTCTACATGGACACGGATTCGTGTATATTCAAATGTAACCGAAATAATCCAAACGAGTACAGCCCTGCTCTGGGTAGTTTACTCGGTAATATGATCGATGAGCTCAAAACTTATGGTGAGGGTACTTTCATCACCGACTTTCTCTCCGGGGGATTGAAATTTTATGCCTTTCGAGCCTTTGTTCCTTCGACTGAAGAGATTGTCGAATGTTGTAAAATGAAAGGCATTTCGTTAAATACTGCCAATTAGCGTAAAATTAATTTTGACAGCGCGGGGCGTTTGATCGCGGCGTATTTTACATCCGATAGTACGCCTATCTTTCTCAATTACAATGCCATCAGACACACACGCACACACGAAATCATCAAGTGCAGCGAAAAAAAGTCCTGCTCTGTAGTGCTGAGGAAGCGAAGGTACTTGGCAAATGGTACTTCGCTTCCTTTTGGCTACAAGGTGGAATAATTTTTATATTTCTATGTGTGTTTCTTGCTGTAAAATAAATGTAAAAATATCTGTAACCAGTAACATAAATGTAAAAATATATAACCGATAAAATAAAAATATATATATATTGTTTTTTTTTCAAATTCATTCATTTCTCCTCTCCCCATCTCTTACAGAAAAAGGTAATATATGTTGTATTTTTACGCTTGAGAAGGCGTTCATGTACTTAAATCTGGTAATGGGCTCGTCTGTGCGGTCATGAGCGTACCATCGCGTCCAAGCAGCACGCCGTGATTCGCTCACCCTCGTGATCGAGTTGCTGATCGCCGCGCGCGCGCCGCCGCTGACGCTAATCTTTTTTAATCTCTCAACCATCCCCGGGGATTTATAAAACGGACTGTTGACGGGCAGCTGTGCTACTCTTTGTCTTTCGCGCCAGCCACGTGGACAACATGGACATTCGTTGGAAACATCCATTTACCTGCTGTGTGTGTGGGCCGACAGGGTGCGGGGAAACTCTGTTCGTTCAGCTCTTTCTCACCCATCTGCCTGCAATGTACGACGCTACCTTTCACCGTATATTATTTTATTACTAATAAAACTCCCACAACCATCGAGTTCCGTGAGGGTTTACCGCAGGCAGCCGACTATTCGTGGGAAAATGACAAAAAAAAATTACTTATCCTTGACGATCTGATGCGCGAGTCGTCGAGCGATGTTATTTTAGATTTATTCCCGAAAGGTAGTCATCACAAAAATATAAGTGTCATATTCATCACGCAAAATGTTTTTCACAAAGGAAGGCACATCGCGACTAAATTACCAAATATCTCGTGCTGTTCAAAAATCCACGCGGCAAAGCGCCGGTACAACATCTGGCGCGTCAAATTCATCAAGAGGACTCTTTTTCTGCCCGAGGCGTACATCGGTGCGACGCGTTTTCCACATTCTTATCTCTTAATCGATCTCTCACAGAACTGCTTGGACGAATTTAGATTTCGTAGCAATGTGTTTCCCGATGATGAGCGGCATTGCACGTACGTGCCAAAGCACCTTAAATCACACTGATTACGCTACTCGAGCGTCAGTTGGAAAAAACTATGGCAGTGAGCAGACGCGTCGGTGGCTGCCACTTAACACCTCATGGTAAACATTTTTCCAAGAAAAATCTTGAGCTCCTGGGTTCTCTCTGTCACGGCGATAAGAAACATCGAACGGCTATCGCGCGCACGGCAGACAAACCGCTCGTCAAGTGTATATCTGAGTGTGTGTTGGCTCAACTTTGACCTGGCGTGAGAGGCCGTTATGGCTTACGAAAAACAGTACTTTGATCTCGAGCATGAGGCCGACTATGCGAGTGCACGGAATCTTGGGCGTTTGAACGCGGCCACCACGAAGGAGAAGAAGAAAAAATTTACGACTGGCTGAGCAATCAAGACGCGTACACGCTTCATCACCCGATAAAAAGGTGATTTCCACGCCTGAGCTATAGCGTGAGTAACGTTGACGACATGTGGGAGTGTGATTTACTGCAACTCACTTCGATAAAGAATTATAACGACGACTATTGCTACATTCTCGTAGTCTTTGATGTACTCGGTAAGTTTGCATGGGTTGAACCGTTGAAGGATAAAACAGCACGCAATGTTGCCAATGCGTTCGCAGACATTATCGACAGAGCAAAACCACGTTTACTCTTGTGTGTACAGTCCGATCGAGGCAAGGAATTTACCGGCGCAGCATTTCAAAATCTTCTTTGCCGACGGGGAATCGACTTTCGCGTAGCTAGGAATCCTGATATCAAGGCAGCAGTCGTCGAGCAACTCTACAGGACACAGTGCGAACGGATCTGGCGATATTTTTCCCACCAAAACACTAAACGATATATCGATGTTTTACAAAAAAGAAAAAACACGCACTTTTCGAAGTGTTAGCGATATTTTCGGGTCAAAGTAAATAGAAAAAAAATGTCATTCTTACACTCGCACTCATCAGAGTATATGTCAAGCAATCTCGATTTTTTTACACTACCCGCGAGTCAAACGCTCTTCACTCAATGTTCAATCAAATCGATATTTTCCTGAATCAAAAACTTGTCTCGCTCCCGAACAATGCGTATCCATACAGAGCTTACATCCAGTCACTGATGAGTTATTCACCGATAGCCAAAAAGTCTCATCTGATCTCTAGCCTCTGGTACGACGACATCGCGGGTTGTTTCGAGGCCACACTACAAAATCAAGGACTGGGTTCTAACAAAGGACTTGTCAATCGTCAGAGCTGTACACTCAATGGAAAGACATTCGACATGACTGGCGATCTACACTGCGACTTGTTTAATCAAGATAAAATGCTTATCAATGGCGTCGAAATGCGAGTCTGGCTAGTGCGTAGTGAAGATGCCTTTTGTCTGATGGACACCACAGATGACGAGCAATTTGGTATAAGTATAAAAGAAGTCACGCTCATTATTCGACGCGTGAAAATAAATCCTGGTATTTTAATTGCTTACGCCAATACTTTGGCCAAGAGAACAGCCAAGTATCCCATTACACGCGTGGAAGTCAAAACTTCCACGCTTCATGCCCGTATACACGGCGATACTATCGATAATGTAATTCTAGGCCAACTGTCGAAACGAGTAGTCATAGGTTTTGTAGATAACAGGGCGTTCAATGGAAATCGACATCTTAATCCTTTCAAATTTCAATATGTTAACTTAAATTACCTCTCCGTACATCGACGATGTAGAAATTATGAGTAAACCGTTACAGCCACGCTTTCCGGGCAACAACGTATCGTTTATCGAAGCCTTTCAAACACTGTACGCTGGTACAGATATACATTTCCTCAACGAGGGTCTAGGCATAAACAGAACAAATTATTCACAGGGCTATTTTGTCACAGCTTTCGATCTCACGCCTGACTTATCGGCTCACTGTCACACGCACTGGAATCTCGTTCGTTCGGGTAGCATATGTATCGAAGTAGGCTTCGCAGTGGCTCCGATGTCTATGATAAACTGCATTGTTTATGCCGAATACGATAATATTCTCGCAATCGACTCCACTCGACAAATTTTATCGGATTTCAGTGCCTAAATGTTGACGTCCGCACTGTACACGTCACCCAACTCGGTGGGGGGTATGAACGTTTAAAGAGCAGCGCTGCAGCCCCTCACGTGACTTCGTTTTTTCTCTCGCTCACGACAACACATGCGCACCAGCAATTAACAAGGACTACGTAATCGATATTCAAGGCTACCGCGACGGCGAAAAAAATTTTTGCCAAAGGAGATGGCGGTCGTTTGTTTACAGAAAAAATTGCCGATCACTGGTTTGTACAACCCTGCAGCTTCGAAGACTTGCCGAATGACGTTAAACAATCCAATACTTACTGTGCCGTTAATATTCACGGAATTCATTGCTTTGAAAGCGAAGTGAATCTTCGTCAGCTGCATCGTCATCTCTACAATATGGCCCAAGTATCAAGAAGAATTTACGCACGCGGCGAGAAGGCGCACTACATCGAAACACTATTTGGACGGCGTATGTAACTTGGAGAGCTACAATTCGCGCCCACATTCGGAAAGTTGAACAGCGTTTTTCCAAACAACACCATGTGCGCGACGCATTCGCTGAAAATCTTTCAACACAAAAAAGATTTTTGTACCTTATACAAGGCTACGCAACTAAAGAAATGGCTACACTCGATACTACCCGAAGAATGGCAAGCTGCCTCCCGGGAAAAAGTGATGAATAAAATGTATTTTTGCGCACTTGGCGAGTATCAGCGCAAGCAAAAGAAAAACACTATACAGTTTGCAGAGATCTCAGACGATGATTACGCCGAAACAAACGATAAAAATAGTAACGATTCGGATAGTTGTGGCATTTATTTCACAGCCACCAAGGACTCTACATCCTTGTCTCAAAAATGAACATCATAGAAATAACACAAGCCATCAGTGAACTCGCCGCTAATTCAATCGGAGTCTACGCCGCTGACCACATACCACGTCGTTTGAGTCTTCCCGCAGCCATCGTGACTAATCTCGACACATCGGAGAAACCTGGTTCTCACTGGGTGGCATTCTATATAGATCGCCATGCAAGTGCGACCTACTTTGACAGCTACGGACTGGGGCCTATGTCGTGATGGCATCTCGATCGACTCGGAAGAGATTGCAAGCGGTTCAAGTGGAAAGTGTGCGGCCACTATTGTATTATGTTCTTGTATTTTATGTGTAGTGGGTGTAGTTTACGCACTTTTTGTCATAGTTTTACGTCAGATTCTCGCGCAAATGACAAATTAGTAGCAAAGTTTTATAAAATTTCAGGAGAAAATATAGTGGAAAAAGGCATGGGAAGAAAATGTGTCACGTGAACAATTTTCCACGCGCAACATCTACAGGTGCAGGGTCTTGTATGCAATCGTGTAAATCAATGTCGCAATAATCATGTCGCCGTTTTTTGTACTCATGTATAGGATAATTTTAATGAATGTTTGTGGGTATGAATAGTTTATAAGTTTTTCTATACGCTTTTGTAGTTATAAGCTTTAGTTTGTAATCATGTATGAGTTTATTTTTCCTGTAGCAAATTACATTCAATTTTAGTTTGTAAGTAATCAGTCTCCAGTGTATGCGCTGCTTTATGTATTCATAGTTTCTAAGTTTTTGTTTTTTTTCTACGTAATCATAGTTTGTAAGTTTTTGTATTTTTACTATGTAAGTTTTTTCTTAAAAATCTGATCGATCGATTAAAAATTTTTTACCAAAACACCTGCTCTCATTTATCGACCTCACATTCTTCCAGTAAATTATTCAAACCTCTTTGAATCCTTCAATAATAATAATAATCAAGAATCCCTTTTTTCACACACATAAATAGAAAAAACACGATGAAACGTACTGTAGAGCATAGCCCTCGCTTTCTTTGTATAGCTATAGGGCGCTCGTACGGGCACGCCTCTGATGGCTTGAACGGAACACTGTGTGTTTACATAGCTCGGCTCCGTGACCCATATAGTGTGGATCCCCACTCCTGCTCTCCGCGACAGCTAGCGCGTAGACCTCATCACTCAAGCTGTTCGAGGAGAGAGGAGTGGGGATACACCAGCAGACTCCGCGCTCAAGCTGTCAAGGAAGAGAGGAGTGGGCTCGTACCGGTATAGCGTGCCAGCATGGTATCATGTTACATGGGCGCCATCAAGTGGGTACTTAAGATAAGCAGGCACCAAATAGTAGCTAATTACCTATAACAATGTGATATTAGTGTTTTTGTTTATATAAACAATCACTAATAGTCCTTTGTATGACTAATTAGCTATTGTTTGTCTACTGTTTACATAAACACTGCTACTGTTTGGCTACTGTGTATGTAAACACTTATCACAAGTTCCCACTTGATGATACCTATCTGTCTTGCTATATCGGTACACCTACTACTTACGTAACATCAATTCTGGCATCCCTTTTGTGTCCGAGTCTGTTCAAATTGACGACTCTGACAAGTGACGGACTTAATATAATTTAATAGCAGTTACAAAAAGTCATTAGTTAAAAAGTGCGAGTTTGAGTGAAACTGTGAACTTTAATACTCAAAGAAGTAAATCACAGCGGTCTGCCCGGCCGGCTAGACACTGAATATATATTAGCGTAACCGCCCAGGAACAACATCATTTTGTTTCTTTTTCTTCAACTCCACTCCTGGGAAGAAAAAGTACAATTTATTCAAACGAAATTTATTCAAAAAAAATACCTACAGTTTTAAAGGAATAAAAAAATTGTTTGCAAAAAAGAGAAAAACCACAAGTTTGGAAAATTCTACAACTACGTAAGATACACCAAATCTGTAGCAAAAATTAAGCAAAAAATTAGAAAACTGCGTAAGAAAACGGTGCATAATATTATTTGACGCCGCTGACTCAGCTGATAACGAGCTAGTTTTATATCAGCCAAGCCACATACCTATAAGCGAACACATAGAACCGCTCGAAGTTGTAACATTCGGAAGAGGAATTCCCTTTCCCGAAGAAACTATAGCTAAGTGTCTCACTCCTCTAGAAGAAAATTTTCCAGTTACACAAAATTTTCAAAATGCAAATACTCCGACACCATATCTACCTCTAAACTCAGCCGACGAACAAGATAATTCACAACCAAACAATATAAATAATTTTGATGCGAATGGCGCCGCAACACCGCAAATACCCACACAGAAAAAACAAAGCCCTCGGCTCCAAGAACTTATATTACCGCACATAACTGATAAGATGCAGATAAAACTAAGAGTGGACGTAGAGTGGACATAGATGAGCACAACTATGACGGAAAAGAAGGTGTACGTATTGACATATGGGAAGCAGACACCGAATCAAACAAGGCACTTCCACATAAGATCGGAGACGATGGAAAACATAGAAACCACTCACTTCCCAATACCGTAGGGAAGGAAAAAACCACTTTGAATACCCCCGATGTACCGTTTATCACTCGTTACGCGAAACAGATGACATGAGTATAGGATTCACATCAGAAACAGTCTGAGGAAGGCAACGGAATTGATGCGATAGCCCCAAAATCAGACTGGGCCAAAGCAGAAACTCTTCGTGACCCTTTTTTCGATGAGAGCCCCGAAATATCGGCGTATATAGAAGACTTCGAAGGGATTCCACGGAGCATCGATAGAGCGCGAGGCTCCTCAAATTACGTTTCCTCGCGCAGTTCTGCTAACGTGCTGACACGCGTATATGTACGTAAGAAAAGGTGTGGTGATCCCGAGGCAGTGTTATATCGCTCAGATGACATACCGAGTCTTCCTATCGGTAAATGTCTTTTTCACTCACTAATTAAATTATCGCAACTGAATATGTCAGCGTTAAAACTTAGAAAACGTTTATTAAAATCTACAGTATTAGATCAGTGCGGAGACCCAAATTCAACAAAAAGAATTTTAGCATCTGATGACGAATACGGGGATGTGGATTGCGCATACATTTTCGCGCGCGAATTTGATAAAAATATTTGCATCCACTACGAAATATCCGCATATAATATAGTATATTGTCACCTTATCGTCAATAAATCGATGCATTTTATTCATTTACATTTAATGGGGCGGCACTTCACACCTTACCTCCCTGTTACGGGTAGCAAAGACTCTAGAGCCGACTCATCGCCCAAAAAATGCAATAACCGAGAAAACGAAAATGATGATTTTTCACCTAACTCTGGTAACGAGAACACACACAGTCAAACCAAGTCGCAAAATACTCCCGAGCTCCCTCCTCGTAGCGAGCATACAAGGAACGGTGACGCTCAAAATCAATTGGAGAATTTCTATCCATGCTCGCCGAGCGAGCATGGTGCTGAGCAACATAATACATATGACTCCGACTCTTCAAGTAATAGTGAAACTCGCGGTAATGATATGAAGATAAGCGGAGATCAGACGCTTAATAGTCCTTAGGTGTGCTACTTGTCAAAGCAACAAGTTGGTCAGAGTAAAAACCAAACTACCAATGTTGGTAAGTAATACTCCGGCATTACCTTTTGCGCAACTTTCGCTTGACTTCTACGGTCCTTTCCAACAGACGAGCGAAGGCTTCAAATATATCTTATCCGCGCAAGATGCATCGACTAAATATATTATTCTCACACCTGTCAAACGCATAAGCGCGGAGCAAGTAGCTCGAGCTCTTACTGAGCGAATTATTTGCTATTTTGACCGTTCGGTAGCTATACTAACAGATCAGGACACACATTTTAGAAATAAACTCCTAGAAGAATTTGCAAAACTATTACAAATTAAAAAATATTGCATCACGGCTTATCATCCGTAATCAAATGCATCAATCGAGCGCATGCATCATACTTTAACCAAATATTTGCGCAATATATGCGAACTACGAACGATGGGCGAATTGGACAGCTATTTGTCAACACGCGTATAACTCAACAGACCACGAGAGTACAAATTTCTCTCCCCACGAATTATTATTTGGCATAAAATAAAATAAACTCGCACGCCATCAAGCTTCCCGCCGAAAGAACAATTTCTCACCTATAATGATTAGGTCAGCGACATGACATCTAATCTAACACAACTTCTAACCATAGCGACAATGAACGCACTACAGGCAAAATACCGTTCGAAGTATTATTATAATCGTAAACTTAATACCAAGCACTTTCGAGAAGGCGAGTTAGTATTATTATGTATCGCCTACCATCATCGAACATAAGAACAAAAGTCTTGCTAAGCGACTAGTATGTTGTTCTCGATTCGAGAGCTTGTTGTCGATAGCACGTTTAATCATGTGGGTTTACGGACTTGAATAAATTACATGTTGTTCTTTTATAATTAATAGTTGTTATTAATTATTGTATGTGTGTGTGAGTGTAACAGTATATCTACTTAAGAAGCCTAAGAAAGGAAAATTCGCTCTGGAGCACGAAGGACGTTATGAAATAACGAAAATTAACTACCAAACGCACAATGTTCATATCCAAAACGAAAACGTTTTGAAAATAGTGCACGTCGACAAAATTGAAAGAGCTGCTTTAATAAAAACTGGCGAAAGATAGCTCCTGAAATATAGATATATATACAAAATTCACTATAATAACAACAAAAATTAAACTGAGAAAATTCGTTTTTTTTTATTATTTTGCTTGCGGCTTGCGGACGCCGCAAAAAAAAAAACAAAAAAAAAACTGTATTCTCCTTAGTTATGCCCAAATCTAATAATTATCGTGTCATTTGCAGGGCTCTCATATCGAGATGTATTATATCAGCGCAATACATCACTTCGTCAAACCATTCATCGGGCATAACATTCGAAACTATTGGAGAATTGGCAATTTCCAATACGCAATGGAACATCACACAGAAAATAAATCTTAAACCATTCTTCCTTGAAGATCAAGAAGCGTATCAAACTTGGCAAATAGTAAATAACAGCTGCAAATACGTAACTGGGATATGTGATATGGCTCAAGAATTACTACAACAGCTACACGAGAATACTATAGCTACAGGAGAGTTGGTTAGCCTTATTCAACGCCGAAATTTTCTCAGTGCAGAAACATATCCCAAAGTTTGACGAAAATCCGTGATCCGGATTTGAGATACACTGTTTGTTAGTACCGTAAATTAAATTTAAAAAAAAAATACTTTTTGAAAACAGATGTAAGATTTTTTCTCATTATAATTTAATATTAATAGTCATTTTCAACATCTCATTATTCAACGTTCAAGTAAAGTAGCACATTATATCCGTTCGGGATGTAACCGAATAGTTCGACATTTTTTTATTTCTTCTTTTTTGCATTAAAAAATGGCACGCAGGTGAAAAAAATTTTCTCAGGCTCATAAAATTGCAATTTATGTACATATATAGAGCTAATATAATATTGTTTTTTTCATTTTAAAGTTTTTCACAATAACTTTTGACCCGTGTATTTTACGAATTTTTTTCCGAGTAAAAACTAGAAAAAAAGTTCGATTTCGAGTGCATGGACTTCATTGTCTGCATGAAGTTCATAAATGTTTTTGGACCTCTTAAACCTTATTAGTTTACTAAATTAATGTACTGGTTATAGAACATGGGTGATTTTAATACACAATTTTATCATTTATATAATTTTATTCAAGTTTTACAAAAAAATAGGCAGAAATCTTCGAACTACTCGAATCACCCCTAGTTTCCGTCGGTAGGTTTACTGCTCAAACGCAGCGAGGGCACTAAGCCCCCGAGAAAATAATCGACTTTGTTTCAATGTCGAAAATAGAACTTTATCCCTTACTTAACTATGGCCTCTTTGTTGACTTGTAAAAGTGGGAACTACATGAGAAAACGTTTTCAGACACTTTATACAAAGAAAAAATTTTCTTATAATTTACCACTGCACACCATCAGTTACTATGGAATTTCCTACGTGTATAGTCATCACCATTTCTCTTTACTTAGGCAGTGACTCGAGGCCTTTGGTATACTTTTTCACCGAGATTAGTACACTGACAAGGAGAGGGTCTAATCTGCGACGAACGGATTTTAGCGGGCATTGGAGAGTCGATTTATGGTACCTAACAATGAAGCCCGGTACTGACAAATTCGTCCAATGGGCCCTTTTTCTTGAGATATAGGTAATTTAATCTCAAATATCCTCTATTACTTAAAAAAAATAATATCTCTTCTATTGAGTGGAACATTGCGAATGTTCATAATACGAAAACCAGAAAGAAAGATTATAAAAGTAGTTTAACGAAATGGTTAAAAATACGATCCATTTAATTCGTTAAAGTGAAGTCAAATTTTTAACCATTTTCTTACGCTATCTTTGATTGCTTGTAACTTCCTGAAAAATAAATATTTTTTAACAAATTAGGGCTTCAATTTTAGCTTTTACTGTCTACTTTTATAATCTTTCTTGCTCATTTTCGTATCGTAAATATCCGCAATGTTACAGTCAATAGAAAAGACATAATTCTTTTAAGAAATAGAGGATATTTCAGATCAAATTGCCCATATCTCAAGAAAAAGGGCCCGATGGACGAAATTGTCAGCACTGTGCTTCATTTTTAGGTACCAGAAATCGACTCTCCAATGTCCGCTAAGATCCTTTCCTCGCATATTAGACCCTCTCCTTGTGAGTGCGACAAATGAGTAGAGGTACTGCTCAAAAGTTAAGGGTCCGGCGGCAGTAGCTATAAAATAGTGACAACAGGAAAATTTTTTCTATACAGGGTGTCCCATTTTAACTTGGACACGTCAATAATTCGAAAATATAGACTTTAGAAAAAAAATGTTTCAAATAAAAGTTGTAGAGTTTCAAGGGAAGTCTCCAATGGTGACCTTGACCATGACCTTCAAGGTTATTTGAAGGTCAAGTTGGTTTTTTTTAATGGAATGTCATAATTTTGACATCGGAAATGGAAAGAGCGGAAAATTTTACGTCCAAATATGACCTTGACCATGACTTTTATCATGACCTTCAAGGTCATTTGAAGGTCATGGTCAAGGTCATATTTGGACGTAAACTTTTCCGCTCTTTCCATTTCCGGTATCAAAATTATGACACCATTTAAAAAAAACCGACTTGACCTTCAAATGATCTTGAAGGTCATGGTCAAGGTCATATTTGGACGTAAAATTTTCCGCTCTTTCCATTTTCGGTATCAAAATTATGACATTCCATTAAAAAAAACCTACTTGACCTTCAAATAACCTTGAAGGTCATGGTCAAGGTCACCATTGGATGTCCCCCTTGAAACCCTACAACTTTTATTTGAAAAATTTTTTTCTAAAGTCTATATTTTCAAAGTTATTGACGTGTCCAAGTTAAAATGGGACACCCTTTATAGTGGAATCAGGAATAGAATGAATGAGAGTCTGAAATGTAATAAAACGCATTTTTCCTCGTTTGTATTGGCTAATTCAATTATTGCTAATAATTATTTTTTAATTTCGAATTTTTTAGCTAGTTTTTTTAAAACTACGACCTTCTCTTTTTAAAATTATTTTTAATATTTATTTACCATCTTATATTAATACCTATTATTTTGATTTCAGGATCAGTTTTGAAATTGTACCAGCTGATAACAATCAAAATAAATCGCCCGTGTTTCATAATGAGAATTCCTTGGGGCTCGGATCATGGTGCATTCAGCCGTTATATTGCTACGTTTATAATCGCTTATTAGATGTGAGACGAAATCACTATCGTCGTGAAGAACCGGAAATAGTGTCACGATGGCTTTTTGGAGCACTTCTGTTAAATCCTGATGTTTCAACTTTTTGGAATATGAAAAGAGAATTTATTCGGAATGGCAAACTTAATCCTATTGAAGAATTAAGATTTGTTAATATTGTTTTATATTACAGAGCAAAATGTTTCGAGGCTTTTTCTTATCGACGTTGGATTCTGAAATTGATATTGAAGAAAGAGAACAAATGGAATCCTGATATGGAGTTATTATTTTTTAGTGAAATGAAAGTTTCTTCAATGGCAGCAAATAGATATGGAAATAATTGTCATGCTTGGAATCACAAAGTGTATATGATACAGTTACTTGAAGAATTATCACCGAGTGAATTTTATTCGTTTTTGAACGATGAATGGCAAGAGTCTACTAAATGGTGTAATCGACACATTTCAGATTATAGTGGATTTGTTTATCGCCAAATATTACTAAAAAAATTACTTATACGAAATAACTATCACGAAGAATGTAAACCCACTATGGACATTTTAAAGAGGCACCGAGAACTTATTTTTGAATTTGTAAAAGTTGCTGCAACAGGATGTAATGATGTACTTCTTCTTCATAACGGATCTTCTAAAGAAATTTTAGATCTTTTACATGGAAACTATAGTACAAAATACCAAGACATGAATTTTGAGCAATCTCTTGTAAATCTCTCATATTGGACAGAAGAATGCATATTTAATGAAGAGTTAATACGGACATTTCCTGGACATGAAGCTTTGTGGTATCATAGACGTTTTCTCGTGTATTCTCTTATTGCTTTGATTAATTCATTCGCAGAATTCGGTTCCTATAAAAACGGATATCTCACCCCGCTTGATAATATAAGCAAGCCAAATAAAGATTGTAGGACTTTAATTTCAACGCCAATAAGAAAAAACATGTCTCAAAGTCTTCTAGAACGTGCTTTAAAATTACGAAATAAAGATTTGATTCAAACAACGAAACTATATGGAAAAAATCAAAATGGTTTGGCGGAAAAATTTTTTAATTTTCTTGTTTGTATGAAACTTGAAGCTTAAAAAAATATTTTGATTATTTAATTATTTATCTACTTTGAATAGTTAAATTCTTATTCGAATGCTAATTCCTCCTTAAATATAATTTATTACTGTAATAAAATTTTTTTAGATTTATTTATTCAACTATATATTAATATCACGTATAATTTGAAAGAATACAATGACAGCAGAAATAAATTGAATGTTTCTATTATTACGTACTATTCATTATTTAAATTTTTATCCTTCGTATTTGGTTACATGTTATCAGTAGTTAAATAATTTTCTTAAATATTATCAATGCTATTTGTAATAATTTCAGTCATGATTTATGAATAACATACTTGAACCTTGAACTTACATGAGTTATAAATACAAAAGTAACCTATTTAAATGACTTTTAGTCATTGAAAAGGTTAAAGAAAATTACCTAGTACAATGAAGCTTAGTATATGATCTGAACTTTTAATTTGGTACATCTTTTTTTTTCATAACATACTTAAATTATAATTCTAATACATTTTAATTACAGAATTATTATTGTAATGGGTAAAAATTCTTTCTTATTACTTATTATATTTCTAAATAAATCTTTTTTCATCCAAGCATAAAGACTAAATTTTATGAATATTCAATTGTGAAAAAATAGTGTTCAATACACGAGTGAGAAAATGATTTCATCCTCGTGTGGCATTTTCACCCTCGCTTCGCTTGGGCGCAAACGTCCACACGATGATAAAATCACTTTTTCGCGTTTTCGTTGTCCGGTACAGCTTTCGGCTTTGTGGCCCTGCATTTCCTGCAGCAGTTGGATCGGTCTACCTCTGAGTTGCAGTTTTTCGTGATGTAGCCGTACTGCAAGCATTTGATGGGCTTCATGACTTCAGGTATTTGGCAGCTCCACCAATTTACGCGGATCGTAGACTTCTCATGAAGCTTCCTGGCTGCCTGTATTAGCAGCCTGAGGATCGCTTTATGCATGCCGCCATAGGTCTTCCTGACGTAAAGTGTTGTATCTGGGTCTACATTGTGCCCCTCTCCAAGTGCTTTCGTCACCGCATCTTAGAGTTCTTCTTTCGTGGCTGACCCATCCAAACAAGGCCCACTTTCTTTCCAACTTTCTTTCTTCTTGTTCTCTTCTTCTTCGTTTTTCTGGTCTCCACCTGTTGCCATGCAGGGTCTCCGGCTTCTTCTTTCTACTCTTAATATTCCTCTTCTTTCGACTCTCCGGCTGAAGAGGTAAGATCTCCTTTCTCTAACTGGGTGTGTCTTTGGAACGTTTGTACCCTTCACAAACGACGGCGGAGTTTGCTGCGGAGTTATCTGAGACTTCCAGCGTCTTCTCCACAAGTCAGGATAACGATGTCTGTCATATCTGCAATGAGAATCACACGTTGAGCTATTCTCACGATTTTCGACAGAGGAACGTTTCGCAACGCTTTCATCTTGTCGTGCAAGCACGCCTTTCCTACAATTGTCTGCGGAAGGGACAGAGTGCATGACTTTATACCTCGCAGGGTTGTTGCAAACAATGCCAACAGTTCTCTCGACAAGAACTCGATATCATGACTGGTGCTGCCAGCCTCAGCTGAAGTCTTGCTGGAGAATTCTCCCAGAGGATCCAATCGGTGCTGGGCTCTGGTTGACCCTGGGTTTGAAGTGAACCTTGTCACCTCAAGTCCTGTCCGGCATCTGGGTATGCCTCTACAGGAACTCAGATGTTTTTACAGGTCGTTGGAGGATCGACCACTTGCGCAGCTCGTTAGACGACAACATTTCACTTGCGAACTATCGATTCAATCGACTCAAGCCTGCCTTTAACAGCCTTCCTTTTGCCGAAATTGAAGATTACGAGTCCTCGGTTTCAAGGCGGACAGAAAACCTGGCCACATCTCGACAGCAGCCTACTTGCCGACGCGTTTTTATGAGTCCTTGCAAAATCGATATTCTCCTCGGTGCCGAAGCTTACGCTCGGATTATAAAGGATGACCTTCGACGTAGACTCCTAGGCACGCACCCCGCTCAAAATACCGCTGTGGGGTGGATCGTATTTGGCGCTATCGAGCCCCCTTCATCGGCCGATTCATGGGTTTTGACATCAAGCACCACTTCCTTGGATTCACTAGAGCAAACGCTGACAAAATTTCAGGAATTACAATGACTCAGGACCCGTGCTGCTCTCTGCAGGGGAACGTGAGTGTAAGCGTCTGTTTGTTAAAGGCTGTCAACTAGCACCCTCAGGTCGATATATTGTTCGGCTCCCTTTTAAAGGGGTCTTAACTTTGGAAGCAGAAGCAGCCCCCACCACCGCAAGAAGATCTTTGAAGCATACTCTCACCAGAATACAGAAAGATCCCGAGTTTGGTCGGGAATACCATAAATTCATGAGAGAATACTACGAGTTGGGACACATATCGGGTCGTTCAGAGCCATCCTAATAACACCTTTCATAACATCTATTCCTATTTGCCTCATCATAAAATTTGCAAACCTCCGATCAGAAAAAGAAATTGCGAGTCGTGTTTGTTATGTCGGGGGTCAGATCGAATTTCTAGAATTCAATATTTTGTATTTTCTGTATTCCCTAGTATTTTTATATATGAATAATGTAAGCAAAGTTATACTTATAATGTATGTAGTTAATAAGTTTGAATGTTCAAATTGTACGGCGCGCGAAGAGAGTAACTGTGTGGGTTATCAGTGTGGAATCTGCCGTTTTGACAATTTTGCTGGCCAATGGATAAGGAGGACGTCGGTATCAAGAGCCAATTGAAAGCTACTGGAAGAGGGGAAGGCGAACCATCGTCGAGACGAAGAGCAGCGACTAGCAGTAGGCCCAGTCCAACTCCAAATCAGAAAAGATCGGGCGCTTAGAAAATAGTCGTTAAAATCGGGACTCCGACTACGTGTTAATTCTTTCCTCGTGGCCGCATTTTTTTAAGTATTTGTGCGAGCGTCAGAGATCGGTAAAACCAAAGCGAGCCGAATTAAAGTTTGTTCAATTTTAATTATAACAAACTTTTATTCCATAAGATTTTTGTATCGAATTACCTTGTATTCAATTTTATTTTCGCAGTGTGCAATTATAAGTTAATCAGATAAAGGCATATCATAGGGGTGTAAACATTTTTTGATCTAAATTAAACGAAACTTTTTCGATTAACTATTCATTTTGTTTAAATTTGAGAAATCTGGTAATAGATATTTATTAAAAAAAACAAATAAGTCATGAGATTGTATAATTAAAATTAATTTCAATTTAAAGCGCTGATTACTCGGAGGGTTCGACAACTTGCGAATTTTTTCTAAACAGGAATTTAAGCAAAGTAATTTTCGTGCGCGGAAATTTCGAAATCTGGTCATAAATCAAAATACGATTAAGCGAGAGGAAGCAAGGAGAACTGGGAACAACAGCCAGCTAGTATATTTTTGCACCATCCGTTCTAATCGAAGTTATCGATATAGAACCCAGCTGCGCCATCCGCACCGCCCGCTGCAGAGGTACAAACAGTCTTGACTAACCTTTTCCTACGAAACTGTAACACAGCAAATGTCACGGCTTAATGTGCTGTTGAATTTATTTTGTCAATAGCACAGGGCCACGACAAACATGTTCAATGCTTCCAGTCGACCAAGAGATGGAACATCTTTGAATGATCTGTCACATACCACTCCTGCTCTACAGACAGATATCAGCAGTATTTTTCTGCGGTGGCGGACTCATAAATTTGCGGTAACGTTTGATATTGTCAAAGTGTATCGCCAGATACGAGTTGACGAACGCGATATCGGTTTCCAGCGAATTGTTTGGCAGTCATCACTTGATATGGATGAAGTTCATTATCAGCTACTTACCTTAACCTACGGCCTTTCATGTGCTCCGTATTTGGCTCTTCGAGTCATCCAATAATTGACTGATAATTAAAATCAACGTTATCCAAATGCGGCTGACGTCTTGAGACAGTTGACCTACGTGGACGTCCTATTCTTCAGGGCAGATGACATCGACTCCGCACTTCGACTCAGAAATGAAATGATCAGACTCCTGAAATGTCGATGATGTCCTCTTCGGAAATGGGTCGCTAATCACCTGTCTCTAACGTGCAACATTCCCGAGTGCGATCGCTTATGCCGGCAATGGAAGGAATTTCTGAATAATCAGCCCGTACGAACGCTTGGTCTCGCCTGAGATCCCAACGAGGACGTGTACCGATATAAAACGTCCCGAATTAAAGAATTAGCTCCAACTACGAAAAAAACAGCGCGTCTATTATTGGAGGCTTTTTGACCCCATGGAATGGCTGAGTCCAATAACCATTAAAGCGAAAATTCTCCTAAAAAAGATGTGGCAAAGCAAACTCTATTGAGATGACGATTTGCCCTCTCCGGTTCGAAATCAGTGGCAAGATTTCATGGACTTCCTTCTATCCGTGGATCAAATTCGCACTCTTCGATGGGTGGGCACTTTGCCCACTCGTTTCTTCACAGTCCATAGTTTCGCTGACAAGCGAAGCTGCGTATGCTGCAGTGGTCTTCATTTCGGCGGTCTTTAGGAAGTGGCTGTCAAATCCACCAAGACATATTTGAAAAATATTGTAGGACAGCGACTACTACCTACGAGGAAATGTCCACCCTCGCCGCTCAGGTGAAGCTTCGCTTAAACTCTCGCCCACTGACTCCGTTGACCGGGGACGTCGAGTATCTCCAGATTTTAACCCCTGGGTATATTAACTGGGTTTCAGTTGAATGCTCCCCCCTTGCCAGTGGATACCCATAGTGTCGCTCTAAATCGCCTCACCCACTGGAACCTTATTCACGGCATGAGGAACCAGTTCTGGACACAATGGGCTCGAGATTATCTTCACACATTACAGCAAAGGCTCAAGTGGCAGCGGTCCCGAGCTAATCTCAAGGTCAACGATCTCGTCGTGATCTTAGATGCCGCCCTCCTGCAGCATGGGAAATGGCTTCTAGGTCGAATAATCAGCGCCCACCCAGGAGCTGACGGATGAGTTCGTGTAGCCACCGTACGGACTCACATAGGCGAGTACACTCGTCCAATCGTGCAACCTGTCCAGGTGCCGATCCCAAAGTAGGTATTCGCAAACCATGCGAAAGGGGTGCGGGATATTGGAAAAACTAGCGCAACTACATGGTTGGAGACCACGTGGCTGGAAAAGGTGGCGCCACGAGTACCCTTGTGGCGGGAAATTCGGTGTATTGCGCGCTTTTAGCACTTCTGCGACGGCGTTCACAGGTGGCGCTTTCAGCAGATACGCGCACTTCAGTGCATCCGTGGTGGCGCTCACAGGCAGTCGAGCGGCTCCCTCGTCTATAAATGCAAGTCCAGTCCACTTTCGCGCCCAGTTCCGCAACCGCCATTGAGCCATAAAGGACCCTCCGGCAGCTCTCTAGCAGCCATCCACCCTCATAGGATCCTTCCACGGAGTCGGAGCAGGCCACCGAATTTATATTTTCATTTGAATCATAATTTTATATTATTTATGAGTTTGATTATTGTACGTGAATCTGCTATGGTTTCGTTTTCATCAATAAAGAGAATAAGTAAGTCCAGTTTCTGTAGCTCTTTTCCTCGCGTGATCCGACGTCGTAGTTGGTGGAAACAATCATATTTTGTGTTTCGAGAAAATAATTTTCAATGCTTATCACAAAATTAAATATTGAAATTACATTGTAAAAATTATCAATTTAAAATTACTAGGCTCAGTCTAGGAAAAAATTCAATTAGGCTAAATCTAGTTAATTTTATACTTTTCATTTTCGAATTATAATTGACAAAAACTAAAAGAAGGATATAAATGTGTAAATATAATTTGGACGCAAAGAAAAATTGGAGTATATTTTATGCGATGAGCTGCACGAATAGTTTTTTTTCCGTGGAATAACCACTCAGTGCCACTTGTGAGAACTGGAGAAGGGGACTATAACTGAATTTAACATAAAAATTAAAGGGCATTTCAAATTTCACAGTCAATATTAAAATTACTTTGGTATGATATTTCTTTTAAAAATCACTAATTCCGTAGTACATCTTTTATTTTTTTGCTAATTTCGACCTATATTTTACAATTCCAACCTATATTCAATCAAAATCTGCTAGGTCCAATGTTTCGAAACAAAAACTGCCAAGTCCATTTTGTAAAGCTTCATTTTTTTTAAATCTGTAGTAATCTGATATCTCAAATATCTTTTGCAAATTGTCTATTATGCAATTACTTTATACCGTTACGATCCTTCTACCTCTCAAATTGTAACCACAATCGGTTTTTGTTTTTTTTTCTCGAAAGCTCATATGAAAGACTTGGTAGGTTCTGGAACCCAAGTTTTAGCCCTCTTTTCAAATCTACATTTTTCGGGAACGGCTTAATGCATACTATAAAATGGAAATGCCACGTGCATGTTGTTTACGCGTGCTTTTGGTTTTTATTGAAGTTAATTTATAGCGCGCTTCACCGATACATGAAATTAACTAGATAAGCAAGCCAATTAGAGGCCGAGAAATGCTTTTAACAATACGTTTGGCTGCACTTCGATATTAATCGTGTTCTCTCTCTTATAAATGGAAACATGAAATAATTGACAATTTTGTGTGTGGTATAGGCAATATATTTGTGAAATTTCATCAAGAAACATTATCTATTATACAGAATATTGAAGTAATAGATTAGAACACCTTATGTTAAATCATTGTCAAGATCTCGAAAATATAATGCCCTCCACTTTTCCACCCGAGAAAAATTTCTGTTTATGCTTCTTAATTTTCTAGAGATTCATAGTTATTTGATTGATAAATAGATGTTTGCTTTTTGAAGTTTTTAATAGTACTTTTCGAAGAGAATTTTTGAATAATTATATTAGGAACTTAGCGATTGACCAATTTCAAATTTTAGTTATTTCCTAATGGGGTTGAAGTTTGTAACGTTGAAATATAAAGAAATAAAATAATTCATGTAACTTCAAGTTCATACTAATTAATAGTAACTTGTGTAGATTTTGCATTTTATAGTATAAAATAAATTTATAACACATATTTCTAGATAAAATTTTCGTTGTTTAATAACTAATAAATTGCAAAAAATTATTTTGTTGCGCATTCCAACGATCCAAACTTAAAATCGCGCAAAAATTAAAATCATTTCATTCAAATCATAAGTATCCTCTATAATAAAGCGGATGCTCTATAATCCTCTATAATAAAGCGCATAACGATTCGTTGTCGAATCGAAGTTTCAGTGACAACTTTAGAGCGTTATCATAAATCTATTTAATCACATATTGTTAACTGAAATATAATTAAAGTTAAAAAATTCATTTTGTGAATATTAAGTTTATAATTTAATAAGTTAATATTAAGTTAATAATTTATTTTTCGCAAAAATTAAATATTTAAATTTCTATTTAGTTAGTTACATCTATTTCGAAACAGATTATTATTTATCTTTATGGATGTGTTACGTCTGTGACGTATCTCTAAGATTAAATTAACATGAATATTTCTCATCAGTAATTTTCTGACCTATAAATGATGTGATTGCAAATTCGAAT
>JAPYZO010001395.1:0-53717 GCA_030522905.1 Torymus flavipes
AAAAAAAATTCCAAATATTCGCGTTTCTTTCAAATAGCCAATCACATCGAGTCTTTAAATGAGCCACTACTTCCGGCTATCATTCTTTTAAGAGTGGAACAACCATTCAGTTATATTTACTTATAAATGTTGAAACACGACGAAAAACTATCCTCACGACCTTTCGGTTTCTTAACGGTCGGCTCAGCCACGTGTTTTTTCTCCGTAATCCCTCAGCTCGGAAATGAGGCTCGTCTATTCGTCCCCGCTTCGTCAGCATTCCACGTGATCGCCGGATCTCCATCGCGTCTCTTTCTACCTGCGCGCGCCAGGCATGAGCGTCAAAGAGAGGCGAACTTTTGCATGCTGGGGGAGAGTCGGGAGAGGAGAGAGAGAGCGCCCGCCGTGCATTTAAAACGGTGCCGAGGTTTCCACGCAAACTACATTGTCCCTCGCAGGCTCGACCCCCCCCCCCTCTCTCTTTCTCTCTCTCTCTCTCTTTTTCTAGTCGATACTGGCAGAAAGAGAAAGAGCGGAGAGCGCAAAGTCCTTTGGGAGAAGCGGCAACGTGGGTTAGACGTCTTCGACTCATACCTGTGCCTTCTGTATTCGTACCTAGCCATATAATTTTTGCTTTTAGAGAATATAGGATTTTCGTTTACTCTCATTTTAGTCATTTACTTTAATAAATATTAATTGAATAAAAATAGTTTAAATTATTTATTGATATAATGAATTTTATAAATGTCGTAAAAGTTTAGTATTTTATATGATAAAAAAAATTCACCTATTTTAGATTTTAAACAGTTGTCATCTTGAAAAATTTAAAGATAAAAGAAAACCATATATTTTTATTTATTAAGACTGGCAATTCAAATAAAGAAACAAAACTGTTTCGTTTCTTTCGAGTAAAGTAACCTTAATTCTTATGAAAACAGCTCATTCGTTTTAATCGCTTGAATTACTGAGAAAAGTATGAGAAATATCTCGTCTTTACATGAAATCATGCTTGAAGATTGTGAGAATATTTTCTGTAGTAAATGTTTTCAGACAAAAATGTTTCTCTAAAAATAACGGATTTTGATCTTTACAAATTAATTAAGTTAATGTTATTTAATCTTGAAACCAGTATCGAATAAAGACTAATAATTAATTTTTAATTTTGTTAAAATGGAGTTTCAATTAACTTGAATACGCAAAATACATGGGATTCATATCTAAGTCCTGCGCGGGAGAGTTAATTAAAATAATAAGTATTAGTGAAATGTAATTATCTTTGAAAGTAAAATATTTGCTCTAAATTACTTAAGTTTCTTAAATTATGTAAATGAGTTTGTCTTGAAAGCATAGTACTCTGGGAAATAGTAATTGTACCCCGCGTTTAGTGTCAATCTCCAGTGTAGGTAATGTTGTGAAGTCACAGCTCTAATTACTTGCAAGCAAAAACGTAAAATTAACTTTTCGTAAATTGAAAAACGCGTATCGCGACGTTTGTGCTCACTTCACACTTTTGTGCTCCACGTGGAAGGAAGAAAGAATACGCGTTGAAAAGAGAGAGGGAGGCGGCAATGTTCAACGTACAAACAAGACCTGCTCTTCGCCGAGATCCACGAAATCTTGCGCAATGTTCAGCTTTGCGGAACCTCTTTAATTAATGTGCGATCCTTCACGCGTTCGCTTTTCGATATCTTGCTTCGTTATACTCTCGAGAGAATTTATTATAACCACTATTCTCATCCTTCTCATGACTAATACGACCGCTGCATTTTTAATTCCTTAGTGTTTTTCTATAACAATAAAGATTTTTTGTTACACTTAATTTATAGAGAAATAGTTTAAATGCTCTAAGAAACGGTATTTTGAATTTTACGGAATATTAGTTTTCCATCGTTGCCTTTGCCTTAGTACCGGTTTGAGGTTATCTTTAATTTTTTGAAAACAGTGATTCAACCGAGACGTTTTACTGTTGATCGTTAACCTGGTTATGATTATTTGTTTAGGAAAATATTTCAATTTTTGTTATTGTCAAAGGATTATTAGTGCGTGACTAAAATTTATCTCAGTGTATAAAACTAATATTTCAAACTTTAAAATAGTCATTTTTCGAACATTTTTCAATTTAAAAAAAAAATAGTAACTCCAATAATTATGCAAAAAAACTCTAAGATTATTGTTTTTGTTTTGACGTGTGTCTTGCCGATCAACTGGCTTTTCTTGTTTTTATTCTCACAATTACCGCCTCTAAAACATTAACATGGCGAGGGAGATAAAAGCGCCGCGAGTGACGAAACCTATGCTGATTACGAAAAACTGAAGAAATCAAACTTTTTTAAATTGTTCGCGCGTGAATAAATTAAATCTTTCTATTATTAACCTTGCGATAAATCGTTATCTGTCTGAAGGAGTTTTCGAGAGGCATTTATGAATCATGCCGTGGCATTTCCTGCTATTATTTACTACGAGAAACTCACGCCTAGGCTTTCGTCATCAAGCACTCGTATAAAATGTGCACGAAACGTTGAATATCGCGCAGTAGTTTCGTCACTCTAAGGGGCGATATCTCAGCTCTCGCGCTTTGTATGTTGTAACGGTTGTCGCGTCGCGCCGTCAAAACAAGAGAAAAAAAAGAAGTTCGTTTCCCCAAGACGTACTAATGATGAGGCAAATTAGTCTGGGTCAGAAAATGCCCTCGATCATTAGCCGTTCCGAGGTAATATGCGCCGCTATTAGAATTGAGAAAAATCGAGGGAAAATGACTTGAAATTGACGTTGTCACGAGTAGTTTGTACATGCGGGCCACGAGTTTCCACGAAAGGGTCGAAAAGAATGTTCTTTCCATACATGAGACGGCAAACGAGATATTAATGTACCCTGTCCCAAATTGACTTCTTCAAATTAGGCAGTTGGTTAAATTCTAATTATTAGAATCGTGAGCAGCCCTCCCAGCATGAAAAATAACACAGGGTATTTATTAACGTTTGAATAAACTTAATATTGTACTTCTTATAAGACTACGGCCTCCTCCCTCCCTTATAGCCACAAGCCGAGACGATGCCTTTCACCTACACAGGTTGCTCGCGATAGGTACTTATAACACGACTGCAGGCGACCTCGTGACTCGTCGACTCGTCAATGCGAGCATAGACACGTCTCACGAGCGAAAGCGTGCGCATGCACGCTCTCGACGCGCTCGATGGAGCTTCTTCGATGCCAGCGCATATAGCGCGCGATCGACTGTGACCTCTCGCCCCGGGGGAACTAATCGACCATCATTGCTGATGGGTATACATGTCGGATTCGTTTAGAAACCCTCTCTCTATCTCTTTCGGAGCATGGCACGTGTGAATTGCAAAAGTGTGCTTTTTCATTTATTTTTTATGATGTTTGATTATGTTGCTTTTTGAAAAGATGAAAATGGCCAAAAAAGCTCTAATTGTGCTATCAAGTACACTTTACTAATTCGACTTCCTATATTTTGTTTGTTTGAAAATTTCTTCACTGTTATCATTCATTGGATTTTATTTATAGCGTTGAACTTGATACACAATCCTGCCAAACGATCGGATACATTGATTAGTTTGGTGGCGTTGGGGTATGATGGTTTATTGTTGTGTGCTCGACTTGATGCACGCAGAGTGAAGCTTCTCGGAAATCTCTCGCATATGCACGTACACAAGCAGTGTTTTTGTAGCTCTAAAGAGAAAGAGAGACCAAGAGGATCAGTAAACAAAGTTCCTCATGGGGGGTTACTCCTCTATTATAAGATGCACGATTTATTTATCTTGTCTAGACTTTGGCGGCATGCTCTCTTTCTGTTTTTCTTCTCTGTTTTTCTTTCGCTCAGCTCTTGTTTGATTCCGTTTAGTTTCTAGCTCAAATATCCCTATGATCATTGTGTGATCGACTGTTTATCTTATTCTCATACAGTCAAATAACATATTTCTTTTAGCGACGTAGCAATAAAACTTATCTACACGATAAACTTTTAAATTTACTGGATTCAGATGGCAGATAAACAGCTACATAGCTAGAAACACTCCTGACTTTAAGGTATACTTAAACTTCCTGGCGTGTCGACTCTTTATAAGGCGAAAATTACAAATGCATCGCTCGTGCATCTCTAGCATGTGCGACGAAATACATAAACATTAACTTTCCCTTTAGTTCACGTGTACCCTCTCACTTCTTACGAGGCTTTTATTTTCCGCTGTGAGCGTCTCGAGAATCTCTCCCCATCTTTTCAGCAAATCCAACTTAATAAATATGCGATAAAAAGGCAAACTCGTGCCACAACATTGTTCTTCAAAGTTGTAACTGTCTGACTGTACAAGCCAATAAGTGCAGCAGTTTCAATTCCAACCGCGTAACAATTAGCGCGCTTTAACGACGCGCTCGACGGCCGATAAAACAGCTTTTACAGCCCCGGCTGCTGAATCGCGTCAAATCTGCGCGCAGAGACCGCCGAGGTATTATACCGCTCGCACGGCGTCTCGAAATAGGTTTTTGGAGCGGTCGCGCACAGTAACACGGTCATAAAGTCCAGAAATACGAGAGATAGAGAACGGCTTGCAGAGAGAGCCCCTCGCAAAGATTCAGCGAGCTTGTGCCGAGCGCTTATATTAGAGAAATTCTCGATTTAACCGGGCCACGTCTAATTCGAGAGTGCGCGCTCGTGCCCTACGTTCATTAAGGAGCACGCGCCTCGCTTTTGTCGCGAATATGTGCTTTTCCCGTGGCGCTTAGTCACACGTTAGATACGCCGCGCGGCAATTCATCGGATCGAGCTCATTCTCAACTTGGCTTTTTTTTTATTTTCGAGCCGAGATCGTGGGTAAGGCGAAGGAATGTGGTAGAAAATAAAGATATACACTGTGCTGACATTCCAATTATTGTTCAGCATGGAGATTCTTGGAGAATGTCGTAACGACAGTTGAACGATAATTTTAATGATCCCAAACGTGAAGTTTCAAGTAGTTTAGTCACAGCTATCAGGAACGATTCCATTAGCCAAAAATATCTTACGATTTGAACAAATGGAAAGTGAAAATTAATGAAAAATTCGAAAGATACGCGAATAATAAAAAATAATAATACTTGGAATAATTGAAGTACTAGTTGCGTGATGGGCAGCCGAGCATGTATCCGAAGCATTGAAAAAATGTTCTCACTGACTCCTCTCTTAATAGGCGCATAAAAATGGCGTTCTCTTAATTCGCCAGATGAGGCGAGTCGCTGTGTGCCGCTCCCTCTCATGATAAATCGCTCCTAAATGAAAATATCAGATGAGAGAGAGAGGCACTTTCTCGCGCCGCAGCAGCAAATATAATATCTCTCCCTCTCGTCGCCGTACGGCGCGCAATATACCCTCGCGTTGTCTCTCGCGCCGTCCTTGTCTAGCCGTTCTCTTTCTCCTTTTGCACTTGCCGTTTATTGACGAAACAGTCGGCTTTTTCTCACGTATCTTATTTCCCCTCAACTGTTTTGCTTTTTTTTCTCTCTCTCATTCGTCCCCTCTCCCTCGCTTTCGTTCAACTTTTTTCAAAGCTCGCGCGCGTTGTGTAACCCCAGGGTTGAACATAATTCTGCAATATGCTAACTGCTATCTCGAGGCATGAAACTTTTTATGGTTATTCGCGCAATTAATTTTCTGCGATACTGCATACGTTGAGAAAAACACCGTCAGTCTCGATTTGAAGATAATATAATGAAATGAAGCTTAATGGCTTTCCTTCGGTATGTTCAATTCATCAGAAAAATATTTCAATGAAATCAATGCAAGTAACGGCAAGTTTGAGAAAGCAAACATTTTCAAAGTAAACGGTTTATCGCATTTCATAGAAGCGCGATGCAACTTGGAACAAAGGCGGAACCCCAAGATCAAAGGGACACGGAAAAATCACTATAATACCCCAGCTGGAAAGCTTTCAGTTTCGAAAAGTAAAACACAACAACAGCCCTTCTACCTCGATTCCTGCCGTAATGAGTTTTCGCTCCGAGAAACGTCGAGGGCACTCGTAGCCCTTCTCTCTTCGTTTTCTTTCTCCCTCTCGGCCCCCTTTTCTACTGCAGCTGCCGCTCTTACGCGCGTTCCACTGCTGCAGCAGCTCTCTGTACGAGCGCGACGCAGGAGTCTGAGTGGCAGTGACCCCGAGAGCGCGCGAGCGACTACTCGCTCGTTAATCAATTGAAACCGGCGGAAAAATTCCCTCGGACTTTCTCTTTCTCTCCCTCGGCATTACACAAAATACGCGATGAATAGGTAATTGCGCCAAGTTTAGCGACGCGAAGATAAGATCACGCAGAGGCGTTTCGTCGCCAATATATTTCTCCTCTTCACCTGTACTTCCTTGCGCAAGACTTACGCAATTGCTGCGCCATCGCAATTTCGCGCTTCGAGCTGCTGAGAGAAAGAGAGAGGTGTAACGTACTCACCAGAGATGCTTACCCGGAGATAGTCATTTGCTGCGTGTCTATAGGAAACTTTTGCGCGTCGTTTATGGCGCGAATGGCCGTTGCTCGATCGCAATCAAACGTAATCTCGTAAAACACGTTGCGAGAGTGACTACCTTTATGAAAAGGTCAGTGGACTTTCGTGTTTGGAAAATCATTATGATTTTTCTTAAGGAAGGTCTCACCGTCGCCGGTCATTATTTATACAATCATATAATACATTGTTGATCGGCAGCGTGAGTGAGCAGCCGTAGCAGTAGGAGCCCATTGGCTTAATAGAAACTTCAATTGACAAGAGTTTGACCGAGCGTCGGTGGCGGCGGCGGCAGCAGCGCCCAATGCAAAACAATTGGGACATTTACTTCCTCCATTGAAATTCAAATCCATTGTATGTAAATGCCAGCGGCCGGCCGTGCGCTCGTGCAGCGCTCGCGAGCACAGGCGGAGAATCCTCTGATAGAAATTCATTGGATGCGTTTGAAATAAAAAGTATATTGGCGTTACAATAATTAGAATACACTTTACTTTCCGGGAACGAGATACATCTTAATTCAATTCATTGGCGCGAATCAAATTATAAAATTGCTCTGCGGTAGACTATTCACCATTGGCTTTTATTGTTTAAATCTTGTCCAGTTACTGAAAAGTAGAAAATTGCAGAATATTGTTATTGCAGTTCCAGATGAGAGCTCAACAATGTATATCACAATCGAAAATCTGCTTCTTTCTTCTTGTATGCGGTGTATTAGTTAATTCTCAAGCTGGACCGATACAAATGAAGCTATTGATTTGATTTTCTACGGAATGGCCCATATACGCGTGCAGCCGTTGCAACCCCCCTCTAAATATAGTCGCATGACTCGCTCCCCGACTGCGTGCGCACACGTGCGCCCGTATACGCCATGACCTTCCCGTTCGTGCCGGAAATGCGAGTAGCCGAGTATAGCGAAAGCCCCTCCTTTACACGACAAGCGGGGGGGAAATCGCGAAAAAGGGAACGCACGCCTAATGGAAGTCGCCGCTGCGTGCGCACTCTCCGTTTTTGCGCGCCTTTCAAGTTCGGTTTTAATGGCGATTCTAGACCAAAGGAAGAAGCCACTACGCCGATGCCTTCACCCAGATCTCATTGGACTTTTTAATTTATACCGCGGCCTTTTTGCCTCTTGTTTACCCGCTGCCGCTCGCGAGTATTACGCGAGGACTGTATACGTACTCCCGCGAGTTTATTTATTATCTACGCGGCTTTCAGAGCGTTTATACCTAGAATTCCGAGGGAGGAAACGTTTTTCATTCGAGCGATTATACGTTCTGTAAGTGCAAGCCGGCTTTTGTTATTCGCGAGTCTAAAGACCGAGCTGAAATTGTGCAAATAAGAAATAATTGAATGATTCATTCGGCAGAGCTCGTAGTATAGGATGTCTAGACTCTTATCTGGCAATAATCCATTAAGGCAATTTTTTCTTTATCTACTCGAATACGGAGAATGATTCGGGTCGCTGGTAAAAAGCGTAAATAAACTTTATGCGAATAATTCTCTTTAATTTCCGAAACACATACAATAGCGTTAATTAATCATCTCGTTCTCGTAGATTTTCAGCCCGCTTTTTTGCTCGACTCGCTCTCGCGGCGAAGGCAAAATACGAGTCTGCGACCCGAAAACGCGGCAGGGAACGTTAATCTCGCTGACATCGCCCGAGCTCTCTCAAGCCCAAACTAGTTTCTCCCTCCCTTTTTTTTCTCTCGGATGAAATATTAAAATTTCTATCTCGTGCTCTCGAGCCGCGAAAAGCCTAGCGCGCGTGCTCTGAGGTGCACGGAGAGCGCGCAAAAAGGTCTGTGAGCGAAAGCGAGATACAGGGAGAAAAAGAGCGAAGAAACTGGCTCAGCCGTGGCACCGGGGCGTAGTCTCTCCCACTCGCCCCCGTTACCTTCTGCGCGCTCTATACACGCGCAGATGAACGGGCTGCGAGGTGGTCCCAATTTATATCCGCCTGCTCTCGCGCACCAGGGAAGCCAGCTGAGGAGGGCGAGAGGCAAGCCAGTTTTTGGAGGATGAAAAGATTCCGGTTAGACCGAACCCAAGGCACAGCTCTTACGATATTTAATCACTTGGAAGAAAAATAAATAGGATTTCAGTCGCAATCAGTACTTGGACGCAACGCTTGATCGCTCGCGCATAAAAGCGCTCCGCTTATATGTGCATCTCGTCGAGGCCGTGGCGCTCACGGCGTTCATCTCAGTCTATTGAACTTTAAAAGTGCGCGCGAGTGCAACGCTCGCTGGATGACCGACCCACTGACGAACACGCCGCGGCCGAGTAGGCGCGCGCAGAGCTCCGTTGTAAAATCAGCACCCACGCACACGCGCGAAAGGCGGAGGGTCCGTGAACTCGGAGCTGATCGGCTGCTGCGACTCCTCTCCATCGAGTGGAAATTGCCGATAAAAAGCGAGCCGATTCACGCCAAGACGTCTGTTATGCGGAGGGGACTTGAGCGCTAATGCAAGCCAGAGCTGAAGGAGGTTATGGCAGGCACGCGTGCTCCGAGTATTAATGCGCGCCTCCTTTTCGCAGGAAAGCTGGAAATAAATATATGCAAACGCGAGGCTGGCTCTCGCGGATAAAGGGAGAGAGGCTTGCGCAATGGGAAAGAGAGCGGCAGTCGACGGGTGCGGTGTATCGCGCTGCAGAGTCGACCGGAATGTGGGCAATATTCTCCGAAAAATGTGGCCTGGAATATAAAGGACGCCAAGGATTTTATTTGGGATTCGTTCGTATTCATTGGTTTTGCGAAACCAATTTTAAAGAAATCCCAAACAGATATTGTGATTTAAAAATCTCAACAATAGGATGTTTATCGTTAATTGAAAATCGTTAGTTTTACGCACGTTCATTATTTTTCCAATAAACCGACATAATAACACGTTGAGTCAGCAGGAATTTATTCGCGCGTTAGAAGAGAAAAAATCAGCGGCGATTAAAACCTGCCATTTGCGAGCATTAATTCGATCACAAGTTGTGTGTTTCCAGCTCTGTATAATTAGGAAGAATCGTCTGCCATTAAACGGCACCGTATCGGCAATCAGCATAACGATCCCCTAAAGTTGAGAGAACTCATGTCGGCTCGAGCGCGTTTATTGTCCGTTGCGCAATCGCACAGCGAGCCGCGTTACGGCCTATCAACGTCGCTCATCTGCGAGCGAGGCGAACGCTTTCGATCCGGCGAGCCAATTAATCACACGCGATCCACGTCGGCTTGGGTTCCGCGCCGCGCGAGTAGACCCTTCACCGTAACCAGATCTATCTCTCTGAAATCCGAAATCGCCGCTCCGAACGGCCGACAAAAAATTCGATATCCAGCCAAAAGAAACGTCGACAAAAACGTCCTACACCGATCAGATATATAATGTATAGGCGCTTTCGTTCCTACAAAGTCGTGGTCGGCGTATACAGAGATAAACTGATTTTACCTATATAATTACGCAACGGCGATTTCAAAGAAATAAATGGAGCTCGCTTCTCGAATCATTAAGCTCGGCTGGCCAAAGATCGTTAACCTCTTCATTCACCGAGCACGTTATTTACCTTAGAGCTGGGCTAACTATCATTTTCCAAGCCTATATGTACGGGTCGAGCGAGTGACACTCCAGCGTCCGGCATCCTTGGGGCAATCAGCTCGGCGCGGCTCGCCAACCGTATCCAATCCGCGCGAAAGCGAAAGAGTCGGGGGCTTACTCGAGCATGACTGCAGCTCCCTGGAAGCAAAAGAACGCCGCGGCTGGACAGGCAATCGATCGCGATTGTCGCGAAAGGCCGTTGACTCTCACTCCCTTCGGAGACTGCAGCACACAACAATGGATTACCTAAGCAGTTGGAGAGCTGTAGGTGCGAGCCGGATACCTCGCAGGCATAGGGGCCAAGAGCAACGAGCCAGTCCTGCGCCCGCTCGAAAAGGCGCGTCACGTATAGCGGTAGGAAAGGATTGACGAGAGAGTGCTTGTAAATTATCTCTCTCGAGAACTGTTTGCCCAACGTCGCTTGGCTGCTACCAGAGTCGATAATCATCCGTTGACGCTGCCGCAGAGTAGAACGACGCCGGAGAGATAATTTTGATTTTTCCCAATAGTCCATATACCCCCGAATTCATAATGAAGCCGCAGATGCAATCTCGAATTTCCCAAGGTAAATTAGAGCCGCGAGAGCACGTCTCTCGATAGCATCGTCCTTTTGTTCAGCGCGAGCTTTCTCCCTGTATCTCCTAACGATCTCCGGCATAACAAATTCCCAACGCACATAGGTCGCTATTAAATAATACTTTGGGAAAGCCTCGCTCGAATCGACTGGCAATGCTCTCCGAACTCCGCCGTGTCGATAGGCCGAAATATCGCAATAACTCGCGAGCGAACACGGCGCGCCATTAGTGGCCTTTCAGAATTTGCTCCGACGTCGCTGCCATTGTTTATTTCCAGCGTCAGAATTCGTGCGCGCTCGCGAGTATCTCACGATAATCGCCGTTTCCCTGGAAAGAGAGACAGCGCACGTGGGTTATAATACGGGCGCAGCGCGAGGCACTAGAAAGGTATATGTATGTGTGCATGCTCGAGAGCGCGGTTGCGTGCATAATTCACTCTCGTTAAAGCGGGACTTTACACGATCCTTGCCGCATATACTCGCAATGCAGCGCGGGATTTGCAATTCCTCGCGCCCGGGACTTTCGCTTGTTTTTAGGCCCGTGAGGGGGGGCTATATGCTCGATATATTTCTGCGCGCCCGTGGATTTAGAGCCGTGACTTTAGTGCTTGTTTGACGCTTTTTTACCGTCATTTTCTTCTGTCTCGCGGTTACACTGAAATGAAAGTTTACTCGCTTGGTTATAACCTCGCTTGGGCTCTGCGCGCTGCTTTCGAATCATACTGGCTTTATTTATGCTCCCCTTATTTGGATATTTCAAACGCAAACTATGCAAGCTTTGAATGTAGTAATAATTTTTCTCCTTGTGGCAGAAATGAGAACAGTGAAATATAGACCTACTTCCAGGCAAAGAGAAACAGCATGAATCTGATAATGCATTAGTCACGTTGAATACCACATTAAATAAAATAATGACAATTATTCAATTATAATTTTTGGTCTTTTCTGTAAGAACAAATGAAATGTTTATAGTTTTCCGTCTGCTTTTACTGCGTTTCTATGTGAGATAACGTGCAGAGTGCGTTTCCTTGTTTGACGAAAATTCAAAGTTGTGCGCAAGTCTTGCTCGACCATTAGCAGACTATTAGCTCTACGACTGCCTCTGCATAAATTATAACGAGGAACTTGGTACTTGGTCGAATTTCTCGAGCATTAAACGTGCAGAAAGTCTGACAGAAAAGCGGCATCGTTCGCTCTTTTTACGTCAATTAGACCGTACTTTTCGTAGTACTTGGCCAACAGGCTCGTTTGCACCCGCATGCCTCCCAAAACTGGAGCAGCAGCGTTCCACACATACACACATACTCTCTACTCGACCAAAACCCGAAGCAGATGAGAACGGCGGCGGCGGCGCGATTAGCCCGTATAGCGAGCTCGATTGAAATGAAGGCAGCCGAGATGGGAAACGCGTCGTAAAAAATACGGGGCAGAAGCGAAACAATGGTTTGCGCGCGCGCGCACCCACTGCAGCGTACACGTGCGATAATTAGCGTATCGGCTGAAACCCGAGCAATTAGTCGCTGAGGCTCGATTACTCGCCTCCTTCGTCGTTGGCTTTGTCTTCGGGCTTCGAACTCCTGCCGAAAGGCGCGCTTTAAATGTCGCGGCATTTTTCGCCGGAGCGTAGCACAAGCGCGCTCGTTAGGTTAGGTTCTCTCTTTCTCGCTTTCTCTCTCTTATGTGCGCCCGCGACTAACTATAGAGCGCGATTATGCGCCCTTTTTTTGTTTTGGTTTTTTACTCGGAAATTGGAGAGACGAGAGAACTCGAATGTTATTGCTATCTGTATTTTATTCTTATGTTAAGAAAAGTAGGTGAAATAACATTGTTCGGCGTGAATTTATTCGACACAAATGGTCAGAATTCCTCACTAAAATGACTCCCTCTTTTATTGCGGTGCGAGCCGACCTTGCCGCGTCCTAGACGTGTTCTTTTAAATCCTACAAAGGGACTCACGAGGTCGCCGTCAACGTTGCGTTTTACCTGCGTGATGCGTCACGCGCGTGGCGACAAGCTCACTGCAACAGACTGTTGCGAGGACGGAAACTGGCCGCGCGACCCGCGCTCCATTTTTCTCCCGTTACCTACTGCGCTTTTTCCAACTACAGATGCGCGCCGGGGCTCTGTACTTACATATTATACGATACACCTTTTATTCGTGCTAGCCAGCGAAATGACTTGTGCGGTACTTTACAAGCTCGTGTCTTATTAAAAACTCGTTTTAGTGTTGCTTCTAATTCATAAATATTAAAGATTTATTCTGGGAAACAATCGGCTTTTTATTATTGTACATAGTGACCGATAAGAAAACTTCTCTTTGGAAGTACATTTCAGTCGAAGTGTGTTGTTTTCAACGACTCATTTTTTAGTGATTCAGAAATCAATTAAGATAAAGCTAACTGTGAAAGGCTACGGGCATTGGGGATGAGTAATGTGCAATTGCTTTTGCACATTCGTTGAATGTATTGAACACGCTCATTCCTTTTTCTCGCTTCAAGTTAATGGTGTATTAGTACCGTATAAAAACGCGGAAAGATTATTTTTTATTACAATTTAAGTGCCTTCCAGTCTATTATATTAATACTGTCAACAATATCAGCTTTAATTGGAGTCTGAAAAAAAAGAAAATAAAAAATTTGATTATAAAATTATTGAACTATATAAAAAATAAATTTTGATGCAATTTATATACTAGATACGAATAAAAAAAGTCAAACAATTCTCCGGATATTTCATGTCTATACGAGAAAAGCAGTTACTAAGAAAATCGTAAATCCAACTACAACGTTTATATGCTCTCTTGAACCTCTCGAAGTTGTAATAACATTTTCAGTTATTGCACTACAAGACCGTTACCATTTATTTTCTTTCAATCGTGCTCCACACTTTAAAGTATTTCGTATGGCACTTGAGACCATCGACATGCTTTTCATTGAATTTATGAATTATGTTTCAAAGTTTTTTTTCGAAAACTCTTAAAACATATTACACGACTTACGTGAGAAGGATAGAGAATGTACTTTAAAGAAAGTTGGCTAGGTTCTATTCTAGTTCAACGTATATATGAATAATTTACTGCGCATACGTTTTACGGCTTTTTTCGATGCATTTTAATTGCAACGTTTCAAATTTGTTGTAAAATATTATCCAGAATACTTACATGCTTCAACATTTTAGTTCAATGTAAAATATTCAAAACTCAGTGAGCTTTATTGCTTATAATTCACTTGTGATTGATAACGAGACTTTCATCTCCATAAGAATTGGGAATATATTGGCGTTATCTTATAAGAAAAACTGAATTTGAAATTTCGATCGAATTCATTTCTCTGTACACCGCGCAAATTTAATGATGTCCAGCATTAATCTAAAAGAACGATCTTTGACAGCTTTATAATCTCGAGCTGGTTCCACTCGCGACGACTTGTAGCGCCCAATCATTTATATTCACTCGCGCTCATTCGCATTCACTTTTGTGTTTACTGATATATAAGTGAGATTAATTGTCCGGCCGTTTGAAACGCATTTGTAAAATTACCGTCAACACGGCCGCTATTAACATTTTCATTCGATGTTGTTGTTAACGTATACGCTCTAAAAGTATTATTTATAAAAATTCCAGGAAACGATATCAGCTAAAATAAACTAATAAATATCTTTTCACCTTGCAGATACGAGTCTGAACGCGAGCTAGCTCAAGCCGAGCTAAGCGAGTACGCAGCCTTAAAGTAGATATATATACACAGAGAAACAGAAGCGAAAATGGGAGCGCGACAGAGCAGAAGGTCCGTCGACATAACGACGACGCCGAAGAAGGAGGGCCTACCGGCGGAGGGCGCGGTGGCCGAGGGCGAGAAGATCGAGAAGCTTGAAGCGATCGAGGAGGCGGACGCGAAGCCGACCTCGAACGGCGTGGCGCCTCACACGGACGCGACCGAAGATAAGGATAAGGATAAAGACGAAGCCGCCGAGAAGGACAAGGACCAGGAGGTAAGTTGGTTTATTACATTTTTCCCATACCCCCGTCATCATTTGCAAGAAACCGTCTCTAAAGCATTTTGAACGGCTGCATTCAAAGGATTATGTTATGTCACGACCCAGTAAATGGCAGTTCTCACGTCGTCGCCAACTGCGCATAGCTGTAGGTGGTTGCGTAACAAGCCAACGGAAAAAATTTCTGTGAAAATATTTTGAAAATCTAGGCCGCGCAAACAATATATATTATCACCATTTTATAAAATAATTATTTTGTCGAGGGAAAAGAAAAATTAAAAACGGCCAATTTCGCGTTATGAGTAAAACCGTAAAATAAAAAAGGCCGTAGTTTCGCAAATTAACAAGATTCCGAGCTACATACAGGAAGGCTTTGAGAAAAAGAACAATTTCACCTGCTTACCAGCAGGTTTCACAACGAATTTTAAGCCAGGAGTAAACACGCGCCACCGGTATGTGTGATAAAAATAACATTCGTGTCACTCTCTGACGTCGCGTCTGATCTCATTTCACGTACGAATTTTTGTATATCTAATTTTTGATAAAGCAGGATAAAAATACTTTTGCATCGTTCGCATTGTTTAGAAAACGTCCGTGTATATTGAAATTTATTCACTTTTACAAAATTACAGATTATGTAAAAAAAAAAAGATGTCAATCTCACAGTGCGAAAAGGACAAATTGAACAATAGCAGGAGGCTATTGTCACTTCCCCAATTCCCAGCAGTCTCGCGAGAGTATGCACGAGGCCAATCACATCTTTCTCTCTCGCACTCGTCAGCGCATCTGCATCTAAATCGTCAATTTCAAACTCGCTCGAACGCTAATGCGTCTCCGGTGTCGTCCATCAACCTCGGCGTGTCCTATCTCTGCGGAGTGTGGGTACGCGGGCAAGTGGCCGTTCGCTCGCGTATACGTGGGCGCCGCAGACGTCTATTATGCGACCGCTGCCGCCTGACCTAGGCAACTCTCTTTCGCAATGTAATTTCTCGGCGGCGGCGACCGGCCAGCCGGGCCGATCATTGCCCCGGATAGCTCTAAACTTAGAATCTCAATCTGTTTATTTATCGTCGCGAGAGGCCGAGTGGATTGCTTGTTTTACAAGAGCCGGTTTGCTTTGCTCGCCGAGTATTCGTGTAGCTTGTATGGAGATCATTTGTAAGAGAGGGGGGCTATTAAGCGCCGCCCACGCTTCTACCGGAAAGCGGGCTTTTTTGATGAGGTGTCGATAGGCGCATTCAGCTTTTAGAATATTATTGACTGATTAATCAAGCTACTGTGCCTACTTTACATTCTGTAATGGCTTCCTACAGTGACGGAAAGTCATCGTTCCATGTGTTAAGGAAGGCTAGAATTTTTTCCATCTATTTAATGTGTATGTAGTAATATCATTATTAAAGAGTATACTTAAAGCATAAAACGGTAAATTTATTGAATCGTAAATGTGTTGGGAAACAGGCACGAGTATAATTTAACTCTTATTTCTCTCGCTACAACAGCCGCTAATTATAATATTTTGTCTAATTAGAATTGCAATATTAAAACTCCAAAAAATGATTTTAAATTTATGCTGCTAATAAAATTTTATTAAAGAAATAACGTATTAGCCAAAGGTCGAATGATTTCTCACAAATTAACTGGCAAAGTTTCGGCGTAAAATAAGCGGCAGTAAAACTCGCGCGTAAAATCCGACATTTTGAAGAAGCCGACTATCCGCGCATAGGGGCAGATCAGTCAGCGGCGTGTATGCGCGCGCGAATATCTAGAATGGCTCAAACGGCTGGAGGATAGGGCGAAACTCGATATTTCCTCGATTGAGCAACCCCGGCAGCTGTCACGCGCGCCAGATAGGTACCAAGCGTGACACGCGAGTAGACTGCCTCCGCGCTCGTGTATGTGGATGTGTGTAACTTTTCGCCTCCACCTCCTCGTCCTCCGTCCCCTTCATTTCCGTTCGACGTGTGCCACCAACGTGTGCGCGCCGGCAAGCCTGCATGTTATACCCTCTCTCATTTTCGTCCTGCGCACAATCGCTTCATTTCCCCTACACGCGTATACGTATACGCGCCGTTTCCTTTGCTTTTTCCGCTCAAGCTTTGCAACACGAGCGCGTAAGAGCTTTGCCCGTTAATTTTTCAATATTTACTCCTTTTTTATTTATATATACTATACACACTAAAGGCGCGAGGAGAATCTTTTTCGTCGTCCAGGGCTGTATCTTAACTTCTTTATCGTAGAACAATGTCGATGCTCGTAGAATACAAAAAAAGTAATAAATCAACGCAAGACAATGCAATCGGTCTACCCACATTGTTTACTAATTCGCTATTTAAATAAATATAACCATCGCGCAAGCCTCGTTCCCATCGGGCCTCGGCTCGATTAAAAATGCGCGTCTGCCCAGGCGCCAGCCAGTCAAGTCGGCTCAGAAAAATCCTCCTATACAGCTTACATACTTTTCCAATAAACGAGGCAGCGTCCCTCTCGTCGTCGTCGTTGTTTTTTCTGCCCCCTCCGTGCCTTCTTTAGACAGGTGCACGGACGCGTGAGGCGCCTGCTTAAGTGCGTCGCCCGGTACTATCGAGTTTCGAGTTCACTGTGACTCGGCCTCGCGGAGACGAAAAAAACACGTTGCGACGTGGAGGAGGGGGAGGAGGAGGAGAGAAATCCAAGGGGGAAAAAGAGGACAAGCGACGTGTGTGCGCGCACCTGGCCTGTGTGCCTCGCGCGCCTCTTCGCTACTTGGCACACGCCGCGGACTGTAGTGCTCACGCGCACGCGCTTAGGTTTTTTCCTTCGAGATTTGACCTTGCTGAGGAAATTTTTAGGTCGACTGCGATTTATGGAGAAATCGCGCTTCCGAGATTTGGTGTAGATAACGATTCTTGGCTGCTTGAGATAAAGTCGTTGAAAACCAAACTTGGGGAAATTTTCTCGTTCGAGATTACGACTCAGCAGCCAGGAATAAACCAGCCACGTTGAAAGTCGTCAAATTCTTTCATCATCTTCCTTTTTTTCAGGTAGAGCTCAAATTTTAGCCATTTCTTCCTAAGCAAGGTCTTTCTAGGAGGATGCTTTCAGTTTTCCATGGAACGACTAGATACTTGACGTGGATACGTCAAAACTAATAGCGGGAAAATCGTAGATGTCACACGCTTGTTATGTGCTCTCGTCCCTTTTTACGCTTCCGACCTTGACCGCACACGCAATGGGTTGGGTCTCGCATGCCACGCCGCAGGTCGCTACGGGGTCAAACGGCACTCGGGGCCCCTTTTCCCCCTCATGCGCTTTCGTGACGCGCGGCGCTCGTAAAACGTCGCTTTACGACGCCGCGTTCCATTGTGACCGCGGGATGCTGTTTTGGTACGCGCGTCTGCTAAATTACGCCTCGTGATTTAGGGCCCGACAGGTGGATCAGAAGAATAGTGCACCGACGTCGTTTCGGTTTCTATCCGCTTTGAAGGATGAGACGTGCAGGGTTCGTTCGTGGCCGCCATTAGTCGCATCGACGACGGCGGCGAGGGAGTTTGAGAATGTTTTACGGCGGTGGTGTCACGCTGCGACCCTTTGTAATCCGGCGTTGGGGGGCGACAAAAAGAATGTGGGAAGTGCCTTGCTTGTAAATAGGCACGGTTTATTGGCTCGTAAAGTCGGCTTATCGACGAACTTTTTTTTTAAATACGGTCGCTTCCGATCATCGATAGGGTCATCCTGTGGGTTCGAGATTTTTAGTAACACCTGTGCGTAGAAGAACTGCACTTGCTTATATAGAAGAAATAATTTATAACTTGGTAAAGATTTTCAGAAATTTCTAAGTAACATTTCTGAGTTCTTTATAATATTGTGAATAAAAATGGCAAGCATTTTTTTCTCGTGTCTCTCTACCTCTTGGCAACCAGCCTCTTGTAATTACAAGCCAGACATTTCTGAAAATTTTAATAACCTAATGCGGCGACCAGCCTCCTGCCGCTGTCATTTTCCAAATAGAGTGCACGTACTCATTTGCGGCGCTCGCTTTTTTCATGTAGACGAAAGAGGAAAAGGAGAGAGAAACGAGATCTAGCCATAATCGCGTCGAGAGGAAAATTACACGTTTGCTCGTGGCTGCCGGAAGAAAGCGCAGAAGATACGCGATAAGCGAGCGTGCAACAGCGCAAGCGCATGCCGGCCGAGTGACTCATTGGTGACGAGCTGCTGGGAATGATCAACTCGCGGGAATTTTCGTCGATTAGAACGTCGATGAGCGAATTTTATTGGGAGTTGGACGACGGTATTTCTCAAATGTTAAGTTCATAGTAAGCACTGGTTGCCAGAAATTGCCAGAGAGTATTTGCAGTGCGAAATTCTCTAGGGTTGGATGAATACTTTGAAGACGAGAGAGTGCATTCACAGTTCAAGAGTTGCAGACTCGGTAAATATGGAAAAGAGGCAGACTGGCGGTAGGTAGTTCCACTAGGCTTTACTGCTAACTTCCGGAAAGCTACGTTTAGGTGCGCGTACACACGGAGGATATATTTACCGAAAAATTCTCCGGCCGTGTAAGAAGATTAGGGAAACTTGGCATGCATAATTAATTTACCGAGTTTAAACTTTTGGGCGAGAATAAGGAAATGCGGTATTTATCTCATGCGCATTATACGAATATTATGTTAATCCCGACTTCCGATTGCCGCTGATGTATCTTTGATGAAAAACAAAAGAAATTCATAACGACGTGATGAATTTTCGGAGAAACTACATGTTTATGTTAGTCATGCGCTGGTGTGAATCATCTTGATGTATCAAAGGAAACGCTCGTTTTCCGGACATTCAGAATAAAATAAAATTATGTCAAGAACGGCAAAATATTATGCAATAGCTTAAATAATAATTTTTAAAAACGTCGATAAAGATAGTATCGCAGCATTGTATTGAGAACATTTTTCGCGACTGTAAGGTTGAGGTCAGCGACTAACGTATCATTAAATTATTTTTAGTTAATGATAAATTTTGTCATGCTGTTGACTAATGAGTCTGAAAAATACGTTTGACCTGATAAGAGTACTATCTTAGTCACAACAAAGATATATTCATGTAAATATTCAAGAATTGAAAAATATTTTCAAAGCATTAAGAACGTTTTAAATGAACTGAAATGCAACATATCCATTGTTTAATCTGCACAGGTGATTCTGCCTTCACATCTCAGATATCCTTAAATATGACCACTCAGCAGACACATTACCTCCATTACAATTTATTTCCATAAATGCCCGGGCTCAAGTAACGAAATGTGATGTGGCTTCAGGCGAAGCCTCGGAATTCTGAAAATCGAAAGTGAAAGCATGTAAACAGTCGAAACAAAAAGCTTGGAACAAAACAGTCAGCAGCCTTGGGATTGTGGGCCCTACAGTTGGTAAAACGCGAGTGCGAGAACCGCCTTTTCTTGACCGAGCGCAAAAACGGAATAATTGACGCGTGCGCGCTCGGACCCGAAAATTGGCTTTTCTCTCCTTCTCGCGCGCGATAGCTACGATTATCCGCACGAATTGCCGAATGAAAGGCGGGCCGCGTTCTTTTCAATTCTTCTCCTCCGCCTCGTCACTTGTCAAACTCTCAGCGCGCTCGTGCAGCCTCCATTTTTCGGACTGCCGAGGAGGCAGGCAGACAGGCAGGGCCTTGCGTGTCGGCGAGGCCACGGGGAGCAAGAATTCCACCTTAAATGCCGGATGCGCGCACGCTCGATCATCCTTTTTTCACTTTCTCACGATGCTTGCGCGTGCAAGCATTTTCGGGGCTCTACGGCACACACGTATAATTTCGCTATTATTGTTAAAATGAGTACGAAACGGGTTAGATAATGACATTGTTCATTACACCCTGCCCTCGGGCTAAGAGTGCGCTTATAATTATTATTCAAGAAGTCTTCAGAAGAATATATCATATTTTTGGCGTTTCTCTCGTCTCAAGATTCTGCACGTAGGTAGTTTGCGTTAAAAATTTTTTTCTATTGACATACTGCTACGTGCTTTTTATAAATTCGCTGTATTTTCAGACTTTTTCAGTTCCTCCTCTCGGCAGCTTGTTTGTCTTCCGCGAGGTAGATTTCTAGATTCATCTTTGCCAGTTTAACGGTAGAAGTGAGTGCGCTGTTTCCGCGAGTAAACGAGACTCGTCCATTATCCGTCGACGTATTTGCCTTTGAAATTCGTGTAAAGAGAGTGCAGTAATGTGCAATTAATAAAGCAGCAAGGAACTGCAAATAGGCAGATGAGGATTGAATCGAGGTGAAACACTTTTGATATTCAAGTCTAGTTCATGAATACCTTCATATTTTCAACATTTCTTTTTTCATTTTAACAAAGTTAGTTGATGGTTGCCAAAAAAGAAAAAACTTCTGATAGTCCACTGCTGCCCGAAAGATTCTGCCTAAGCCTGCATTGTAAATATAAATGAGCCTCCTCGTGTCATTTTCGACAAGTTGATTGCGACGCTTAATCAAGAGAGTTCCGAATTATTCGGCACGAGCCACAGCTTCTCGTCCACTGTATATGCACGCATAATAGCAGCGGCAGCACCTGTCGCCGTCCTTCGCAGCCGTTGCGCGACTTGTTTCTCGCACTCTCCCTTTGTTCGCTGTCGATGACAGATGCTGTCGTCGTTATAATCGAATTGAAGAATGCGCGCTCGGCGAAAGGAAAGAGATATGCCGCGCGACTTGTTTTGGAATTTACGCGCTTCTAAGAAGGGCGTGCGAGCGCGCGCTCTGTCCGCATGATGTTGCTTCAAGCCAATTAGTATCGCGTTTCGCGCGCTGACACTTGATCGTTTCATTTTCTCGTGGGATATTAAAGACGTTCATTCTGAGTGGTGAATTCAAAGCCTCGTATGTATACAAGTTTTTATATTTGATCTTATCTATGTTGATTATCATTTTCATGTGATAAAAGTGGCATTGTGACAACTTTATTATCATATTGTCATTTACGTTAGTTTTAACTACAGAGAATGACAATTTTGGATTGCGACTCGATTTCGTTCTGGAAAGAGGGCCGGATTTACGCGGATGCACAAACATTGCGCGAACAATGGGACTTTTACGCATCCCTCGTCTGCGTCAAAACCTTTGTGCTTCATCCAGACTGATTAGCAAATACTATACATTTTTTTTCTATACTGCCACTATTTTTAGCCTCGTTTTAGCGGCATATGTATAACTATGCAAATGAATAGACGTATTCTTTTCCAACGCCAGCTCTCTGTTTCATTTTACCATACACGTACCATTTCGATAATCTTTGCACAACCAACAAATAAGTCTAATCTACTAGAAATCTTGGAACCGTTAACTTTTTAACCGCTACATACATGCAAGTGTTTATGTTTTATCTCCATCTTTGATCTTCATTTTTTGCTGAAAGTACTATGTTGCAAAGGTTTGCTAAAGTAAATTTTTTGTAGATAGTTGTACCTTGAATCATAAATTTTCGTTAGACCCGTTTCTTATCGTATTTTCGTTTAAAAAGTTGTGATAAAGTTAGTGTATCCTGGAACACTATTTATACAGTTGTATGATGAGCTATTAGGCGTTTATACAAAATGTTTCACTAGCATATTTATATAAGCATACTATTAAGTCAAAATTACAAAATTTCCCCGCAAGGGATACAAATCGACATTGCTTGTAGGTTAGTACGTAATAAATTCATATAATTGCACTATTTTTATTTTTCTTTATTTTAGAACAAGTTCGCGCGTCCGAAGGCGACTTTTATGCGCATGAATGAATTACATTGGTGTCGGCTAGCGAGACTTGCAACTACTCACCTTATCGCGTACTTCTTGAGGCGCTTACCTTGCTCGTGTGTCTTTATTTTCTCTCGACTGGATTTGTACTGACGTCAGAGGATATGCGTAATAAATTTTGTCGTGCGTGCTAGGTAGGTGGCGTTTATGAAAAGTTGAAAATCGATTTGCTGGGTTTCAGCGACCGCGTATCGAGGAGTCGTTGACTTTGCTGGTTATAAATGCAAAGTTTACGTATCTGTCGTGTAACGATAGCCATTTTCATACATGCAATACAAGAGAACATCAAGACGGCTATTGTCCTCAGTGTTATTGAAATACATTAATAATAGCCGTTTCCAACGAAGAACAAGGACAAACAAAATGCTTTTTAAAAATCTGCAAATAGTGCCGCCAGGTATTCTTACTGCAATCAATAGCCCAGACAACTCGAACTCTGCAATCAATTTATTGCCGTTTTCATGACATTTCCTAAGTTGCAGCGCCTTTTATCGAATTCGCGGAATCACACTTTCACCGCGAGTCTATGCTATTTTTTCACCTCTTCCGCGCTATTGATATTTTCCACTTCTCGTAATGTACTGGATTTTATAGCCAGATGTGAATGTACCTACACCGTTTTCTTCCGATATTTGAATTACATAAATTGGCTTTTTGGTCTTGAGCAATAATATAATATATAATAATCGTTTCACTATAAAACGCAGTAAAATAACTAAAGTCAATTTTGAAAATATACCTAATAATTTTCAATTTGAAATTTTCCTCTGGACAGGTAAACATCTTTCTAGGATTCGACATAAAAATGTGCCAAAAAAGTTAACAAGGCAGTTGTAATAAAAAACGTGCCATGTCAGGTTTTGAAATGTCGCACTGAGGATAAGAAGTAACGAAGCTGGCGCGCGCGCGTTCCAAATCAAATAAAATCGAGACAAACGAGCGGAAGCATAACTCTGCATCGAGTCAGTGGCACGGAGAAATCGATTGTCTATACATCCGTATAAACGAGCTTCGCGGCTGGGCTGCTCCAGTGAGCGTAAAAATCGTGAAAAACTGCCGCACTGCCGCGAAGCCACTACCGCGTCTCTCTTTTACTCTTACTCTCCTGCGGCCAAGGGAGAAGTCTTCTGAAATCGGATATTTTCTGGACACTGGCCGCAGTCGCGGGACCGCGAAGAGAGAGGCAGAGACAGTTTGCGGCTTCTCTCCTCTTTCTACACCGCGAGCACGTCCACTTTGTCTTTTTCTCAGGATCATGAGGAACTGTTTTTCTCGAGTTATTCTTCTTGAATTCTCGGTGTGGTATGACCGTTACAGCCACGTTTAAAAATTTTTAGACTATATTTACTAAGAAAATTTTTTTTTTCGCTCTTGGCATTTAGAGTTGAAAAATATTCTCAGACATCTACACAATTATAGTAGTATGTTACAAGTGTACAGTTCTTCAAATTAATCCTGATAACTAAGTAAAAAAAGACCGCCTATCGTTGTCACAAGTCTTCTGGTTATATATAGCACAAGTGTTTTGATTGAATGATCAACGTTTGCTGTCGCTGCAAATAGTCTATGTCAACCAAGAACTAAGTACAGCGGGAAACTTCTATTTATTCAACTAAAATAACTTGATATGCCGTTTGCTATTGTCACTGAATCAACATTACCAAGTTTCTTGTTCTTATACACGGAAAAAAAAATTGTGTAGGAAAATTTACTGTTTTCTATAGTAACCGTGGATAAATTAAATAACTTGTATAATGCAAGGCATTAAAACATTGCCATATTTATTACGCTTTCCTGAAACGGAGGCGTAATAAAATTCGCTTGGTATAAAGCGAAGGGAACTTTTGAATGGCAATGTATGCGCGGCCGCTCGCGGTATCTTCACGCGAAAAATCGCTCGCCTCGCCGCACGCGCGGTGTCGTATTCAAACGTCACTTTACGGCTCGTCGGCCGTTTTTATTTATGCTGCGGTAACCGAGCGAACGTGCGCGATGCGAGCGTCGCTCCGCGTGAAAAGGAATACGCAAAGCTAACGTAGCCGACGTGACGGTTGCTCCGAGATGAAGGAAGAGACAGCGAGACGAGGGTTAGATATGATCGATCGCACGCTAGTTCGATGTTTCCTTTACTTTTTCCCAGCTAGGCTTTGGAATTTATCAGCCACAAGATTAGCATTGAAGCGTACACGTATATCCACCTACAGCCTGTTTCGCCTAATAAGTAACCTATACCTCTTCCTATACTCGTTTTCGATTCGTATCTTTCTCAAGTGATGCGCACCTTCTAAACTCATTTTAGCCAGATCTCTGTTGAAAAAATCACTCAACCTAGTGTTACATATATTATAGGTATACAGGTACATATATTTTTTATTTGTATCTGTCTGTAACACGGATATTTATTTATCACGCGTGTATAGCAGCAACTTGTACGGGAGAAAACAGCCCCAGCGGACGGCAGCGCCGCATCGGGAGTCGAAAACAATCCCCAAGCGGCAACAGTAACCAAATTTATCGGGACGTCGGAACCGATGTAGCGCAGTTCCTACTGTATTGTTAGCAGTGCTTTTCACATGTTTATTTGAGATGCGTTTATTGCTAACCGTATTTGTTAACAATGGTGCAAACAAGGAATATAAACAAAATAAAAGTAATGCAATCATATTGAAATTATAGTAAACGCATCCTTCTTTAAAATCTTTTGTTTGATAAAACGCATACTCATTACGGTCAACGTTGCACTGATTTTGCGCTTTTCTACTTTGCAAACTCGACAGCTCCTTCTTCTCTCGAACTTTCGAGCGCCGTGGCGAACAGGGAACGGAAGATTCGCGCACTCTCCTTAATGGTGCACTCCGAGAACGGGACATTCCCAGCGCAAGAGGATGTGCGCTTTGCTATCGTGAGCGCGCGGCGCACTATCCGCAGCAGTTGAGCGAGAGCGCCGAGAAAGGATGGTGTAATTATATAAAGGCGCGTCTTGCGATTACCGCGGCCGACAGCACTCGGGCGAAGAAGTACCGCCAGGTGTAAAAGATGGATGAAGATTTAGTTTTCGTCCTCCTTTTTTTTTTGTTAAAACGCTAATGCAACGTACAGAGGAAAAACTCTCGGTAAAATTAATCAGTTTGGGCGAGAAGAAGCGCCGTAGCGTATTCAGCTGCGCACTATATCAGTGCACCGAAACAAAAGAAGCTCACCTCGCGCGCTCGCGCGGTGATCCCACTCTACACTTGCATCAGGAAAGAAAAAGAGAAGGCTGAGCCGCCGCTGCTGTGGGAGAGCGCGTATACCGTTCCCCCGCCGCCGTGTGTTTATGCACGAGCTACCGTTGCGAGCGGGGAAAAATGAAAGGAGTCGCCGCGATTATGCGCAGGCGCGTGCCTCGGCTTGCGGGCGTGCATACACACGATCTGCCGCGCCGATTTATTCGCTAATTACATGCATTAGCGCACGGCCGGCGCGTGCAGCGCCGCGATCTCTTCAATGAAACGCGATAGCCGACGCCGTGTTATATAGTAGTAGTACGAGGAGCGTCGAGAGGAGCTTGTATTTCTACGCTCGCCTCTTTTGCCGCTCGCGCGCGCCTAAGTGCTTCTGATCGCGTTGCTGATTGCTGCCGGTTTTTGCTCTTTTGCCTTTCGGTAGCCTATTATCTCTATACTTTTTCGACTTCTTTATTATGCTATCCATATATAAATATATCAAATAAAGAACGAAATTGGTACATAGGGGAGTACAAAGAAAATATCATTTTTAAGGCCTCAATTAAAGTAATTATCTCGGTTCAGGCAGCTCGTTTGATGCGTGTCAGGTACAATGTTTGACATGCTTCGCTGAATCGAAAAATGATGTACCGTTGAGTCAATTCGGATAAAGTTCGTGTCTCGTGACGAGGGAAATGTTCCGTGAAAAGTTAAAAACAAGCTGTATTACGAAAATTTATTCGCCTGTAGAAATTACATCTTTTCCAACATATTGTAAGTCGAGGATATAGGCGTCGGGCAAACATCGGGGAAAGAAGGGGAGAAGCAGGGAAACACTTGTAGGCGTCGACAACAACGACGACGTGAGTTTGGTAAACTCGTGGAGAAGACTTTGAAGGACCATCAACCGCCGCTACCGCTTCGCTCGCACAAAGACACGCCAATCTTTCGCTCTTTCTTCGTCGCTTTCTTTGTGCCAGCGCTGTGTTTTTTTTGTCGTCGACTACTTTATACGCCGGCCGGGCTTTTCTTAGAACTTTCTCAAGCTTCTAATTTCATTTTGCCGAGATAAAATGAAACTTAATTAAGCGGATTTCGAAAGGAGGAGGAAGGTGCTCGCGCGACTTCCGTCTTTGTTCACACGACGAAACAATATCATTACGTTAATTATAGCTGTCTTGGAAGTTTGCCTTGATACTTATTCTCGCAAGATTCTTGATAATTATGATAAACTTGGTCGCTTCAGAAGTCTTCAACGAGTTTGCCTTCAATTCTATTTCGTCAGCGATCATTAATCTGAAGAAGAAAAAAAGTCAGGTCTCTGCTCTGTAGAAAGCTTTCGCCGTTCGTTTTATATACTCGTGCGCATAATAGCAAACAGGTCTATCGCAGTAGCGATATTAAAAGAATCCCCTTGTTTACGTTCGTAACTTTAGCCGCGATTCTTCAGCTCACGCGCAAGTGCCGCAGGAATTTTAATATGCGAGACGCGCTCGTGCACAAAGAAGCGAAGAGAAAGAGAGAGAGAGAGAGAGAGAAAGAGAGAAAAAAGAAGCGTCGATAAAGCGAGGGGAGCGAGAATAATACTGTGTACTATACCGAGCCGGCGGGGCACGCGCGCGTAATCGAGTCGTCGCGCGAGGGCTTTTATTGGGAAATGTTTTGAAACCCTCATAAAAGGACGCATCATATATATATATATCGAGGAATGCGCGCTTGGGTAATGGGTTGCGCTGCCTGGCAATGACTCGAAATTGACGCTCGGGCCGAAAAGTAGCCGGAGGTTAATGGCTCGCCACCGACGCCGCCGCCACGATCGATTAATCGATCGAGGTTATCGCTCCCTCGCCCAGTGCGAGGATCCACACATAGGCACGTGTACGCGCGAGAAACTTCTTTTTTGCTCCTCCTTGGCCGTCTCTCATCGAGCGAGAGCGTGTGAGTCTGTCTCTGTCTTTTTCGGGCCTTTGACCTTTCGACTGCCGAGCAGCACATCGTCTTCGCCTCTTTGTGAACGCATCTGCCGGATCACGCTCTCCCTCTCTCACTCTCAATTTCCATCCACGTCCATTGTTCTTTGTTGAATTTCGGCTCGGGCGCGGGCGCGGGCTTTTTGTTTTTGACGGGACAAAGAGGAGAGAGACGCAGCCTCGCCAACTTCATGAAAATGCACGAAAAATTTATGTATCCTTCGCGTGATGAATGTTTTTTTCGACCGCGAACGAATGAAATCATCTTATGCCGAGGAGCACAAAAGAAGATTTAACGTTGAGAAAATATTCCATTCGAATGAAAGCCGAGCCATTAATCTTGTTTTATAAAAATATTGGATCGAGTGAAAAAAATCGGAATGTCGCGCGTGATTTGACGAGCCGACAAAGAGCTGATTGAATACCGTTAGAATCTCGACATCTCGGCAACCCGATACCGTCGCTCAAGGAACAAATAAAATCCCATTTGGAATGGGAAATTCGATTCGTCGAATCACAAAATCCCCAAGATTTTCTCTTCTCTCTCCTTCTCAATCTATCTCGGCTACAATCTATCCGTCCGTCCGTCCGCTGTCTGGGTCGTCCCTTTGTGATCCACGACGATCGACTCGGCGACTCCTCCGGGCAATTATCTGTCGATGATCGCTGTTTGCCGTGCGCAGATCAGCTTCTCCTTCTATCGCGGAGAGTCTGAAACGAGTTTCCGGGCTTAGGGAGATGAGGCCATTCGCGGAAATGAGCGATATTTTACGACGGTCCTCGTCTATGTGATGCTATCTATGTGGAGGGAAAGGAGGAGGGAGGACTATATTCGTGGCCGCCGGCGTGGAAAGTCTCGGGGCGAGCGCGAGGAGCGATTTCCTTACATAAATCACGCGCTCGATTATGACGACGTTTTTTCCCGCTCGCCTGTGCGCGCGCTCGTGTGCGTGCAGCGCGACGATCGAGGAGCGGAGTTAATGGAATCGTTATTTATATTGATGGCGCCAGGCCGTTATCGTTTGGGGAAGTTAATAAAATAAAGATGATCAACTGGCTCTGTTTGAGCTAGTTTTAGCGAAACAAGAGCTATTTCTTCTTTATCGCGAATGTATAAATTTCGTTTATTAGTGTTTGCATCACCCTATATACCTTGCCTATAATATAATTTTTTATTTTTTCCCAAATACGCACTCAGCGTATTACAGAAGAACATTATCTGGGTGACGTAAAACAATATTTTGCCCCAAAAATTGTTCACTACCTATAACTTTTCAATGCGAAATTTAGCCCGTAAAAATACGCATTTTCGGGAAAAAACTGCAGCATCGAGCTCGGGTTGGATATCGCGGGACGTTTTTCAGTACGTTAATAGAGAGCTTCGGCTAACGCATCGATCTGAAAAAAAATAAAGTTTTCGTAACGCAGGGTGCTAGGACGCGCAAGCGCGACGCAGGACAGGGAGAGGGGGGTACGCGCTCGGCTGGGAAAACAATATCGTCTGCCTGGCACAATGCCGCTGACGTATCGACAGTTGGGCTTCATTGTCCGTTTTTTTTTTCTTTTTTTTTTTTCGTACGCTGCTCTTCCTTTTTGTCCGGCCCGTTAGAGTGAGAATTCAATGGATGCAAAACGAAGATACAGCTCCTCTTCCTAGATGGATAAAAAATGTTATTTTATGCATCGTAAGAATGGCGACGATTGCTCGCAATAATGGATATGATCAGTGTAATTAAAAAAAATCTTTATCAAAATTTGCTAGAGTATAGAGAATATTTCCAAGACTGCTGCAATGCTTTTTAAAGCATATCTATTATAATACCTTAAGTTACGCGCCAAAATTATCTTAGTAAACTGCTGCGATAATAAACTCACTCCTTATTTATGCTTGGAATAACTGTATATATCTATATATCTATTGTTTACACTTTCTACACGTACATTCACATAGATACATACCGGCAGCGCTTTCAAAATATTTGATTTTCCTGTCGGTACGCAAAATAAATAGTCAGTGAGGCTTTTTAATTCAAAGGTTGTAGACCGTTGTGGAAAAGGACAAAACCACTGAAAAAAATACTGTAACTCCTGACTTGTGCTCATTCGGAGTACGGAGAAAATATTTAAAAAACGGGAAGTGACAGTTGAGATAATCCTTTGTTTACCACCTCATAACCTCGCTCTGATATTGAAAATTCGCTGTATCAGAGAGTCGCATCGCGACCAAAAGGAAGCATGCTCAAATTTGGCTTTGGCAACAAGTATGCTTTCCTTCGAAAACGGAAGAACAAAGCAAAGGTAAAAAGCGCAGTTGAGAGAAAAAACTTTGAAAAATAATAATTCCGAAACCCATAACCCCCAAAACCACGACCCGAGGACTAACGGATTTTTCCATTTCGCTTCCAGAAACAGCCCGAGGAGGCGGCAGTAGCGGCGGATAAGGAGGAGGCCAAGCCTGCCGAGCAGGCGGCCGCGGGCGAGGCAGCCACCGCGGAAGCTGCAACAACGGAGGCCGCAGCAGAGCCGGCAGCAGCAGCCGCCGAGGCAACGACGCCCACCGAGGCCGGCACTCCCGCCACCCCCAACGCCGCCACGTCGCCAGACACCAAGGAGGCCAAAAAGAAGGAAAAGGTACGTTGCTATATCTCTCTCTCCCTCCCTCTCCCACCGGCGCGTGCACGTGTGCCACGCGTGGGCGTACGCCGCCGACGCCGCGGCCGATCGATAACGCCGGCCGGCCGGTGCGCCGCGTGGCTCTACTGCGTGCGTTCAAGTCGGTGAACTTTTTTCCGCGTCTCTCAATCTTTGACATTTCTGTTTTACTGAATATTCACTAAATTTATTGCTTTTTGACAATTTTAGAGTACTGAGCGTAATCGTCTATGTTTAATAGTATTGTCTATTTAATCGGTTAAATGTTTTATTGCCTTTTCATGCTGCAAAGCAGATGTTATTTTCTTATCTATCGTATAAAATCGTTGACAACACACGACGCATGTAAGGTTTATAGAGCTATATGAGATAGTAATACAAAATTTATCCTCGATTATCTTTGTGTGATTACAGAACAAGAAGAAGTGGTCCTTCAGGTCGATCAGCTTCAGCAGGAAAGATAAGAGCAAACCGGTGCGCGAGGTCACGCCGAAGAATGGAGACGTCGCCAAGGAGGAGCCTCTGGCCGAGGTAAGACGCGCGCTACGCATGGATTGATTCCCCGTAGTCTCAACTTTCTCTCTCTTCTTCCTTCGTCCTACGGCTTATCTGGTAGCGCCGCAGATCGATCGCGGATTTCAAAATCAGGCGTGGCGCGAGATACGATCCGCTCATACGGGGGGAGCCTACGATAATCCGATACACCAACCGGATGATGAATCAAGTCGTGCTGCACTCCTCTGATAGCCTTTTATTGATAAATTACGCCTCTTTGTGTAGCTATTGTTGCGTCTTTGTTGGTCGAGTGCACTGTAGAGACGAGCACTAATTTGTATTTGGGGATAAATGAAGTAGAAATTGTACCCTGGGAGATATTTTCAAAACAAAATTTACTTTGTCAAAGGGAAAATAACTTTTTATTAGTTGCTGTTTTTTATGTTGAAATTGCATAAGACGAGCAAACAGAAAAAGAGCATAAGCAGTATTTTCAATATGACATTTAGCACGGCTATCGAGACCTTGATGAGTAAGAGCTCTGTTTTTCGCTGCAGTGATGCACGTAGAGAGAGATGCTTCGCGTCGATATATCTCGCGCTCGCAATAAATCCAGTGTCGCAAGAGATATATCATCACTGCGTGCGCGATTACTCGTTCTCTGCCCAAGAGCTAATCGTCTCTCTTCGTTCGCGCTCGTAAAACTTTTTGCCTGGCGCCGGGTGTTTTTGTGCTGTTTTTGTTGCCTTCCGCGAAGGGCAAAAGGACTGATCGAGAAAATTAGCAGATGTTTACGGCGAGGTGAGAGACAAACTACCGAGTCAATGTCTCGCGCGGAAATTCACGCTTGTCTGCACCGCGAAAAAGTTCTACAAACATTACCATATTGTCTCGTCAAGCTACCGCAGACTGCAAAGTCAAAAAATTACCATACTTTGCAAGGAATGTTACTATTTATACAGTATCGCAATTTTCGTAAAATTTATTTATTTCTTACCAAACTGTTTTCTCAGTGTTGATTTCTTTATAGTCTATTATTGATTGATACTACACGTTTTTGTTGTAACTTATTAAGATAATACTTATTTTTCAACTTCATGTTATGTTTTTCGTAAAATCAGGAAGATAAAATGTCTGCTTGTGCAGTGTACTTAAAGTTTTGTTATTGAAAATAATAAACCGTAAATAACAAACTTTTTTCTTTCCTCTCGAAAAATCACAAGCCGCGAGAAAACAACACTGCCATGAATAAGGGAATCCGTATAGAATAAGTTAAAAAATGAACGAAAGCGTGTAATGAAACGACGAAAAAGTTTCCACTGGTTCGGTGCCTTACACGCGAGAAGCGAAGAAAGAGAGGTAAGAAAGGAGATAAAAAGGCAGGCGAGAAAGAGAGTGGCAATGAATCGAGTGACTCAGCCGTCGTGTTTCTGCGCGCGTTGGAAGAGATACGCCTCGCGCGTGTATGAGCCGTTAAAAAACTTTACCCATGCTCCTCTCTCTTTCTCTCCCTCTCTCTGTTTCACTCTCTCGCTTGCTCGTTCGTTCGCTCTCACTGCTTCTCGGGAATTATCTTCACCGCGGCGATCGCGGCAGATCCACCGTTTATGTTTATTGCTCGCCATCGAGCTCGATATTATTCGCATCACTTATCGCCTGCGCTGCCAGATAATGCTCACCCCAACGCCTTGTTTCGCCTCCACTGTCTGCAATGTTTCTTTTTCCTCTGTGCTCCGAGCTCACGATGATCGTGTGACTCGTCTTTTTCTGACAGTTTTTATGGCGATAGGTCCCTTTGTGCCCGCTTTATTGCGAGAGCGTAAAGAATATCTTATCCGAGGCGAAACTTAATCCGGATTGTTGTGATGTCCGTGTGTTGATGAAAACCGCATTTTTCACCCGCGGAACGAGCATATAAAATCTGTACTTTAAATAAAATATATGCAAACATCCTTTATAAAAGAAAATCCATTCGTAAAATCATTTAAATTGATTAATTGATTCGTTCTATACACTTCATAATAATTTATTTGTATAAATATGGTTTTTCTCTATTTCATCGTTTTTACAATACACACATTACTTTTTTTTTCAAATCTCCTTAGTTAGCAATATCGGTAGAGCTTATCACTTCAAAAACCCGTTCTCGTACTGGAGAATCAATACTATGGATATGAAATTTTCTGAAGCTCTCTCGCAAGGGTATAGATTTATGTAACGAACCGATGGCTGCTGCTGCGGTGCTGGCGTAATTAATTTCATTGCCGGGTGCTTTTTCCGCGAAAACGAATTGGCGACCAGACAAGCCTCCCTCTCTCTCCCCCGGCGCACGAAAGAAAATCCCGGAGAAATGATCATAATTGACTCAGCGATCCCTTTTTATTTCTCGGCGTTGAGCGATCGATGGGGACGCGCGTGTGTGTAAACTCTTTCGTCTCGTGCAAAACCACAGGAGAGAACGAAGGCGAGAATTTGTAGAGGGGAAAACGTCGTTATACGTGTGTGGTTTGATTCAATACGCGCAACTTGGTTATCCGCTTTCAGAGGAATTCGCGTGAGCGAACAATTATCGGTGATACCGTACCCGTTCAATATGGAAGAGTTTGTTCTATGGATGCTATTAAACGGATGCAAAATATTCACGATTCATATCGGTTTTAATATTGATAAGGCGAGACCAAATACGTGCGTACCTAGACCTTTGTGAATCGCGGTATGTATCGTTGTATTTTAAATTTAGAACACGGAATTACTTAAACTCCTATTTACACACACTGCATTCGCAATGTTTACTTAGAAACGATATTTTTATCAAAGTCCTTACGACATTCTGAGAAATTACTTCATATCACTTATTGCTGATTAAAGTGGAATGCGGTTAGAGCGGAATTATTTCACAGAAATGAGATATATAACTTACTTTGAAACAATTTACACCGGATTCTCATACTTTGTAAATTTAGACGCAAAGTTAAATCTTCAAATTGCCAAAGATGCAATTGGCCATAAATGACATGATGCCTCTGGAATGATTCGATAAAACATTGAGGAATTGAATTATAAAATAAGTGCCAACACTCGTGCATGCCGACACTTGGTCTGAAATGATTGGCGCGCTCGCGTCGGAAAGAGCATCTCTCTCAGAGGCGATTCCCGCTCGCCGGAGGTCCAGTTGCACTAATTGGAAATTCCCCTTGGGTGCCTCGGTCACTTTTTCTCATTCTCCTCATCTCTCCTTCTTTCCCTTCGTCCGCTCCTTCAGTGCCGTCCCTGGATTTGCGTGTGCGGGTCCTTTTTACAGACGCGCGCGCAAGGGAGTGCCGAGAGGCGGCGGTTCGCGACTGAATTATGCGACTGCCGCGTCATCGCTGCGTCCCCGCGTCTCCTCTCTCCCTCGATTTACTTATTAAGTACCTCGTTTTTCAGCTCTTCCCCTCAAACTGCGTTTTTTCTTTCGGTTTTTTTGCTTTTTTTCTTCGCGTCGAGGTATTTTCATTTTGTTTGCGGCTTTGTGCGTGCTGGCTTTATATACGCGATACATTGACATTTATGATGGAAAAAGCGAGTATTTTATTACTCATTTGAGAATATTTTCCAGTGATTTATAGGAAATTGTCGTCGTTTCGTATGGTTATTGGCAGCGATGAAAATTTTTATCATTGTCGGACATAAAATAATTTTTTTTTAAATTTCTTTTACTAATTTAATTTATTTATAACTGCTTTGTAATTTATAAAGTAATATGAAGTTCTTGTGCATGATTTGTTGTTATGGCAATAATGCTCGTTTATAATTCATTTAAGAGAAAGCAGGGGGTTAATACCGGAACGAGTATTTAAAACTCTACGGACGATAAGCATAAAATAAGTGGCAAATTAATTTGATTCAGCTTTCACGCCAACGCCCGATGAAAAAGAGGGAAACGAGCCGAAATCCGCCGGCGAGGGTAAAAGAAACGATAAAAGAGGCAATCGAGCCGAAATGAAATGTCAAGCGCGCACGGGAGTAATTTTGGTCGGTTGGTATTGTAGCCGCGGCCGTGTGTTGCGCAGGTATATCTAGACACACACACGTGTGTAGGAAGTGGCGCCGCGAAATCGCGAGGCGGCGTCGCGTCTCCCCCATTGTTGGCTTTATTTACGCGGTTCAACGGCCCAAACTTCCCGGATGCGTGTTGTCCGCGCCGTCGACTCTCGTGACCCTGCCCGCGTCCGCGGCTGAAATTCACTCGACTCTCCAATGTACGTTTGACTCGCCCTTCTCCAAACGTCCCGGCGTCACGCACTTATCGCTCGTAATTATCGGCTTTTCACGCCGAGCTTTCCGCGTCCGCGTACACGCGTCCCTTCCATATAGCTTCCGCGTCTAGTCGACTGCGGGATAACACCCGAGTGTCACGCCCGAGTCGCCCAAGTTTATTCAACTTTCCTCTATCTACGCTCTCTACTATAATAATGTATTGTTACAACGCTTTTGATCATTTCAATTCATGTATTTCGAAATATAATTTTATAGTAGTTTTTACTTCTTATATTATTATCTAGTGCGTCTCTTATTAAGGGGGTGTGAAATTTTGAAGTGATTCCTACCTTATCGGCGCCTCGGTATTTATTTATTTCATTCATTTCTAAATATATATTTGTAAAATCTTAATCTCTAAGGTGTGCATATCCATAAAAACTATAACTAGAATTTTTGTTAACGATTCTAATTCTATCTTTCACAAGATATATTATTGAACCTTAAATTACATTATTCATATAACGTGAGTTATTTGCAATAAAGTATGCTTGTTCAGAGCGATTAAAAACAGCTTAAAATTTTTCATTAAGGACATTCTTTTTGCGGACGAGCTTATATCGCATTAAAATTTCGCCTATCGCCCGCTTGATCGGACCATTAATTTTTTTCGCATCTAATTACTTTCTTTCAGCCATACGGGCGTGTCTGTCTGCAAAAACTGTCGCGCACGCGCCCGCGCCCTAAGCGCAGTGCGTGAACGCTCATTATACAGGGACAACCGGGCTAAATATAAACGCGCTTAATTTATTAACCAGTCTCCGCATATATGATTCGCAGCCGCATAAATTTGCCCAATCGTGCACTATCATCCCCAGAGATTCGACCGAGTCTCTCGGTCTTCGCCCTCGCCGTGCGCCACTTTACGAGATCGTAAATAAGTTTGCGCGTAATGTGCGCGCGCGTGTTACTTCGTGCGACGGTGACGTGTCGGTCTTTTTTTTCGCGGCAATTTCGGAGTCCCAAACCCTAAAAGCTGCCGCTGTGATTGTGATTCACGCGCTTTTTCGACTCAGTACGCGCTGTGTTTGCTCGTTGAAATAAAGGCGTGAGGTGAGTTTACGAGGGTCATTATTTAATGGGACGGCAGTTTCGCCTTTTTTCGCGATGGAAATGGAATCGTTAAGAGTGTAGATTATGTAAATGAAGTTAACGAGATAAGGTTACAGTGAACCCTTCCTGAAGTTTGTTATATAACTGAAAGGTTATTAACCTGGTATATGAAAATGAAATTCATTTGAAATATGACGCTATGAATGACAGTTAATTAATTGGGAATCTTATTAAGCGACAAGTGACGGAGCAATAATAATTAATTACTAAATACTCATTAGGATTGGTTAGGAGCCTTTTTCTAGCTGTCTTATTAATATTTTTAGCTATATTGAAAATATTATCATTTAAACGAGCGCGATGTGTGAAATATAAGATAGGGACGGGCGTTTTCGTTTAGGAAAGAATTCTCAGGTGACAAGAGGCCAAGAGCGTTGCACTCGAACCGAATTAAATTCCATTCTCCGGCGCGCTAGCGCCTCCTCCACCCGCTCTGGCTCTCGATCTCCTTGAAAAAGGGAGAAAAAGACGAAGCGACTCGATTCTCGGAATGTCGATGGGCCGTGAAAGCCTCTCTCTCCTCGGGAGCCACTTGGCCGGCTCGGAAGTTGGACCGGTACGCGATTTGCCGGCAGTAGTAATCGGCTCTCTCTCTCTCTCTCTCTCTTGCCGTTGTGAGCTGCAGCGCGGGGGCGTACACCGCCCGGGAGCGCAGCAGTGGCAGCAGCGCGTCTAATCGATAACATCTCGGGCTGCCGCCGCGCCGCTACCGTCGAGCGTCTTCTCTCTCTCTCTCTCTCTCTCAACTTTGACTGCGCGCACGTGCAAGCCGTCTGCCGCTGAATGCCTTCCTTCTCGGGGAACTTTCGCCAAAGTTTCCCGGCGATTCTCTGATTAGGCTGGACCAAGAGGGCTCGGGGAAGATAGCTCTGGCTTCAATCTGTTTTCGGGGATCGACTGCATTGTCATTTGCATAGAATCATTTTTCGTCAAAGTTTCGATCTTTCAGCTGAATTAGTCAAAAAAAGGACCTGGTTCAGTATACAAACCAATTTAAATTTATTGAAGATTGAAAAATAGTTTTTTGTTTAATACAACTCTAAGCTCAGTTTTGGTAAAAAACTAAATTTGCGCAAAATTTAACATGTGAATATGCAAACAATTTTGAAGCTTAAATTCAGCACAACCGTTTCAAACTATAAATTGAAATTATGAAAATTAACTTACTTTTTATCTTGTAAAGTTTATATTCATTTTGCTAATTTAAAAAATTGTGGTGCAAAGAAACGCGAGCATGGTGCATAGAATTCTCATCATGCCTTTGTATAAGTACGATATCACACAGAAAAAGGATCGGAGATGTAAAGCGCGCGTTTAATTAGCAGCAGGATATGCAGTCCCCCCTTTTCTCTTTTCATTTTCTGGAAATTTCACTCCGTGCTTATACTTCAATTTCTATTGTTTTGTTTTTAGTTCGTTTAATAAGGGTCATCAACTTTTCTATAGACGAAATGAATAAATCGCGTTGATGATAAAAGCAATAAAAATGTTTTTATAATAGTTTGTAGTTCGCAGTGTTTTTGTTCCCGCTAATTGAAAAAGTCGACAACAACGTTTGCTCTAGAAGTCTCTAAAAAAAGTTCTCACAAATACAGAGAAAAATCAATGTTGTGGGTAATTAATTTCCTCCGCTACTCACCAACCTCGACGTCTACAAATTGATGTAACAAAAACGAGGCGAACAAACACGGCTGTTTGTCTCGAAGCGAAACAAAGAAAAAGCTTGTTTCGTCGCAAAACACTCTTTCTTCCTCTCCTTATTTTTCGTCTCGTCTGCCTTTCTCGCGGAGATTATTGAGGAGCGCGCGCGCGTAACGGCGGTAACTCGATTTCCCTGCAGCTGCAGCAGCCGAGGTGTCAAAGCAATTTTCGCCGGCTCCTGCGAGACATAGCGGGTCGAGAAGATTGCGGGGGGAGAGAGTCGGGATATTGTACGCTACCGGGGGAGATACGAAGCAGCCAGTAGAGGCTTTTCTCGTTAGGAGAGGCAACAGAGTACGTGACAGCCTTCGCACGCGCTGTGGCTTCCCTCTTTTTCACTTGCATGTGACGGAGAGGAGTATACGTATACGTGACGCGTCTTTTTTCGTTGATGACATTCCGCGCGTCGAGGCTATTTTTTCGAAGTGTCCAAAAATAGCAAAACAGAAGTAAAATGTAATGATAAAGAATGTCAATTATTTAAAAAAATACGCTAACCTCTACGGCATTAGTAATGTAATAGTACAACAGTTGGTACAATGCTGGAGGCACAGTAGGCGGTTCTATTTTGCGATCGAGTGCACGGCCCGAGCTTCTTCGTATTATAATACAGAAACATCTCGTCCACCCAAAAAAATTTTGCATTGCGTGGCAAGCGCGCACCCGCGCGCATAAATTGACCGAGGGGAGTTTATCTTTGAGGCACATGAGAAGAAGTCGGACGATATAGGCTCACGATTCGTCGTCTTTTTTTTTCGAAGCTGAGGTTGTTATTATTAGTGCCGATACAGGCGCTTTGATCTTGATTTATTCAGTACCTTGCGGCGTGGCGGAAATTTTTGGGGAGTAGAATGCCGAAATCGTCTTTTCGGGCGTATATAGCGATGGAATATTTATGGCCTGATCATCGTCGAATGCGCTGAATAATTTCGGTGTCGGCTATTTATAGCGGCTGCTCAATTCTGCAGCTCGCAGACAAAGAAATCGATGTAGATATATCTTCCTGCTTGCGATGAAAGCACTTTCGCTCGACAGACTTTTGAAGAACATTGTTAATTAAAACGATATCGTAAACCAAGTAATACTTCCAATGTATATAGTTACTTACTTTTAATTATAAAATATAATATCGGAAGTTTTTCAATTAACCTCAACACTTATTATTTCTTTTAAAAATATAATTAAAACTGGTATATTAATAAATTTTTCTTTCTTTTTGTTACAGGTAAGTCGAGCTTGATTGTGGATTTAACGCAGAGGGATATTAGGGGTCTGATCGAAGGTTTGGTATTTCTAGCACTAAAATTTATTTACGATAATGCGTTAATTACATTCCGCATTCATTCTCACCTAATAAAGCAATTTGAAGAAAGATCGACATTCTGCATTCCGCAGAAAACGTTTTACGAAAAGCGGGCTGCGATACGCGTAGGCGCGCGACGCACGTGTGATCAAACACGCGCTGGGGTAACGGGTGGGTTGCAGCTTCCAACACCGGTTCTTGTCGCTGCGCGCTCTTCGACTCCTTACTTGGTTACCATTCCCAAAGTTGCACACTGCGACTTTGTAAAGGCGCGATTAGATCTGTCCAAGTATGTGGTCGTAAATTCAGTTATACTGAGGTTGTAAAATCCAGCAGAAACGAATAGTTATTTCGATTGGCAAAAGATTTTAATTTGCTCGCTCGGTACAGAATTTTAATAAATAATACAATTTTTCTCTCCGTTTTAAATTGAAATGCCAATTTTCAAGTTTCACTTAATTTCTTACGTATACGGATATTCAACAATATTATGATTTTGTAGTTACATTGCTATGAAACCGATAACCTATTACGCTGTTACTGTTCGATGAAGTTCCACGTCTCGATTCATTAAATTCACTCAACTAACTGATTTACTCCTAATACTTATATCTACATATACGAACTTGCTTTTAAAATTCGAGTAAAACATTTCTTTAGATTAGTTCACAGTGTGCCTATATGAATAAATATTTCGTGAAAGTTGCTTTCACTCTAAATTTTCGAAGTACACACCGTTGAATTTTTCCAAGCGAGAGAAATGAAAAAAGGTAACTTTCCACAGCCCTTTACATCCCTGGCATCAAGCCGTTTTTCTTCTCTGGCGCTAACAACCTCGAGTAATTTTCTCTTCTCTCCCGCTTTGTTTTTCCTTTCGCGCTCGCTAAAGACGCGGAGCCAAAAGAGGCGAGTAAAATATCGCACGCCGTGGAGTAAATCCGGGTGTCGGCAGCAGTAGCAGCAGGTGTTGCAGGTGAAAAAGCTCTTCGCAAGCTCGACCACCGGGCGCGTCATACGCCGCCTCTTTCTCGCAGCCGCGATGAAAACTTTTATACGCTCGGCTGCAAAAAGCTCTTGCGCACTTTACCGCAGCTCGCGCTATTCAATTCCGCGCCAGCCTTTCACGAAGACTCGCAAGCAAATAATAGGCTTACGCCGATTTGCCGGGTTTGCGTGTCAAAAGACCGCTAAGACGAGCTTTATTGCAGGTTTTAAGCTCCCCTTGCTTTTTCGTTACTACTTATTTATGATTTACTTGTAGGTTATAATATTTATGACACGAAGATAGAAAATATTAAAAGAGATAAGATCAGAAAATTAGATAACTTTCTAGGCACTCTGGAGGATAATCAGAAAGGTTTCCTATTGAGTGCAATCTACTGCATCACATAAACGTTCAATCAACGTACTCGAAAAAATCGAACCTCGAAGCCAAACCTCAATTATGTCTTATCTCGCGAAACAGCTTCATTAACCTCGGCTCGCCGTCGCAACTCTATATGCCGAACTAAAAAAAATCTTCCATTGAACCCCGCTTGCCTCACACATATATACACATCCACCGCGAGAAAGTACCTCGTATATATATAAGTATATATATCTCGTGCCAGCCTATGACTCACGCTTGCGCGGGGGAGACAGAGGGAAAGAGATAGAGGGGAGAGGGAGGAAGAGAAAGGGAAAGAGGAAGGAAGGAAAGGGCGGGGGCACGCGAACAACGGGAGGGAGAGAGACAGATGGCTCAGGTGTGGCGCGACGGCGCGTCACGGTCACGGCCGGCTTTTTCCTGGCGTCACACCGGCGCGACTGACTCTCTTTTGCTCTCTCTCTCTCTCCACTTAGCGTACGTGCGCATTACGTGTGCTCTACCGGCTGATGACACGTTAAGACTTCATTTCCAGCTCGTCGCTCGCTTACGTCGTTCTTCAAGCGTTGGCTGCTACACGTAGGCGCGAGTTTTTCGAACCAAGTTCACGCGCCCTCGATGGGGAAGTGGATATAAATTCAGGCTTGACTTTGCTTTTCTCTTTTCAAGTAGGTAGGTTGAATTATTACATAGGAGGTGTACCGCACTGTGTATACGTTGCACTTCCATTGTCATGGCTCTTTGTTTGATTTTCCCCAGCGGCCAACATTTATTACCTGCATTCAATTTACAACGTGTCGGTAAATTATAAAAAGCTTAATTGCCTTTGATTATGGCCTGTAACAATAGAAAAAAACGCAGCTTTTTACCACAAACAGTTGCGCGAGGGTTGCTATTGATTTTTATTATACACGGCAGTTGGTGACTCGCCGTTTCCTCTTGTGTCTGAAGAGAACGAGCCACCGCCGCGAAACCTAATACTTTTCACTTCTCCTCGCCGTCGTTTTCAAGAGACCTCTAACGAATCAAACTTTAATCGCTTCACTTGACAAGCCTGACAAAAAAAACTTGGCTTCTCGAGTTCACTTCCACGTAATTATTTGCTACCGGTAATTGGTTTATAGAAAATCAATCGCGAGGATTTCCTATATCGTATCGCTATATGTAGCAGTAATAGCCTATTGAAGCTGATGGTATTAAATGTTCCTATTTTAATGGAATCGATCGAAAATTAAGTATTAAGAATTTTATAATCTAGAAAAGCATTTCAATTCTTTACTAAAAGTTGGACAAACTGTGTGTAGCAACACGACGATTTCAATTCGAGAGGAAGTTATGAGATAGAAAAGGAGCGCAATGGTGATGCGAAGGCAAAGGAGGTTGGGCATCTTCTTTTTTTCGCACGCATGGAGAAGATCTGGTTTCGGGTGCAGATGAGCGTACGATGTATACATCGACGAGTGGCGCGGCTGTTTTTCAGTAAACCGAAATTATGGCCGATGCACTGCGACGATCCCAAGGATGCGCATTTTTTTCCACATGTGGTATTGAACGTTACAATGTTCTTTCAAACTGCTGATAGAAATCACACACAAAAGTATATTTTTATTGCTTTTTGGTTTTGAACATCGCCAATAATTGTGGGCAATGCTGATTCGCTTCTATGGCAACCAAAACAAAATGATAATTCGTTAGAATTCTAGAGAGTATCTGGTAACAAAGGCGTATTTCGAGATCCACGGATGTCTCAGGCGACAAAGCCATGGGTACTCGTTCCTCAATTTCGTGCCGTCGCTCGCTAGGTGCATGGCAGCAAGAGACTCTCCCCTTGCGCATGCTCGCCTCCCTTAACCGCGTCGTCTCGGAGACGCCGAACAATACGCAATTACAAACTAATCAGACTCGAAGGAAAAGCCCTGGCTCCTCGCCAAAACTGTTGAACGTCTCCCCCTCTGTCTTATAAGCTTTTCCCTTGTTATCTCTCGCTCCCTTTCTTTTCGCTAGATCGAGCGTCTGCAGAAAGTCATCGAGATTATCGGCAGATTAAGCGAATTGCCTACATTACCTGCCAAAGTTCGCGAACCCAACCGATGATTAATTTCGAGGAGGTACCGCAAGCGCGTGTCGTAAATTAATCAAGCCGGCAGTTCTGAGAGACTCGCGGTGATTGATGAACGACTTGAGCGAGCTCACCTTTTTCCTCGAGATTCTTAAGTTGCGGTCTAGTCGTCTCCCTGTACTTTGGGATCGAGAAGCCGGAATAATGAATGTGCAAATGTTTCTATGAGGCTTTTAATTGTTTTAATTGGACTAGCCAAATAGTAAATTACATGCTGAAAATCATGACTCAACTATAAGCAAACAAGTTTGCTTTAGCCTTTGCCAAATTACATTAAAGCTTATAAATTTAAGCTTGAACAGTACGACACATTGCCACCGCTGAAATTAACCTCAATCATCAAACAGCGATTCGATATGTCAACCAATTAATTTTGGTAATGAGCGCTTCTCCGGCTTATTTATTAATCAGCTTCATCATATGTATACATGCGGCGACACGTATTATCGGAATTTACATTTGGATATTTCGTAAAATTAGCATATACGAGTCGATTTAAACCAATCTTCAATTTCTTCGTTAGTTAGTTTCAAGATTTCGTTTAGAACATTTTCTTTCTGCAATAATTTAAAAAGTCAAACTCGATGTAATCCTGCGATAGTTAATGAGCGCTTTCGACGTTGAACTGCCTAATTTTTATTAACTAGAAATTTACGAGGTATATTCTAAATTTCCACTTACATTTCAATGTCCAAACGAAAGGCAAGCGATTCTCGTTTAGTAAGTCTGGAGAAAATATAGAATTGAAATTGGGAATTTAATTATCCCTTGGAACATCGAATTTTCTCTTGAAATAATGCATCAGCTTGAGCGCAAACAAGTAGTTACGAACGTGACGCGCGCACCCGCGCCTGCTGCAGAAATTCAGAAAACAGATTTTCGCTTGGTTGACAGTTTTCGAATATCCCAGAAGGAAATACTCGACGTTTACGCGTTAGCGGAAAGACAGGAGCCATGCGCGGACCTACATTTGACATTTTCCATCGCCGAGCTGTCGAAAGTTGGCGAACGAACGCGCCGCCTGGAATATTGGTCTCACGTGCGCACTGGCGCGTCGATTAAAAATGCGCCTCGCAACCGCACGCTTTCGAATCAATGCCCCGCGTTTCTGTGCTCTCTCACTCTCTTTCTCTCTCCCGCGGCATGCATTTTTCGCGTGTCAGTGTGCCGCGCGCACTCGCTGCGTTTCATGCTTTTTCACGGCAAATATTTGTGCGAGTCATGAGCAAAAGCTTTTTTTTTAGGTCACCCACACCCGGAAAGGCTGTATTACGTATTGAAAGCGCCTGAGTAGAGCGAGCTTTTGAATCGGCTTTTTCAGGTTGCGCTCTTTAAAACTTAATTTTCTTTTCGCTGCTAGCGTGAAAAAGCCCGCTGCTCGAGAACATTTAGAATGTAGGTTTTCCAAGGGCTTTTATGCTCTTTCATTGCACGAACATTATTCGAGGTTTTATGCTTCTACGGAACTGATGACACATATACCGTCGTCACGCGGAAGACACGTCATTATTATAATCCAAAGTAATCGAAAAGGAATGGAACTTATACTTGAAAAGGTTCAATCTCATATAATGCTGCCTGGTCGATTCACCATTGTATTTGCGTGTGCGCAGACAAAACAGGATCTTATATCCTTCGTTGTAAGTATATTCTCGTAGCCCTATTCTTTTCTACCCAAAGGGACGGAAGAAAGTCAGTGGCCGGCCGGGAAAAAACAATTTTCTCAATGCAACAAAGCCTGCCTGACTCAGCAAGTGTCTCGCGACGATATTCGCTTTGCCCGATAAAAGAATAAAGGGGAAGAAGAGAAACACCGAAAACCTAAGATGTCTTCGCAGCCTATGGATTTCGTCGTTCGAATTCATTTCCTTGATTACTAAATAGAGATCGCTGTTATTTGTATTTATTTTAAACTACCAAAATAATATGAAGCAGTCAAAAATAATGCTAAACTTTTCATGAGGACACGAATAATTGTTCTAATCATAGATCCAATATCAAGAATAGCGCGGGGTGTGACGATCGATCGTTTCTGTATAAACGCTGTTGCTTCGTAAAAAGTTTCAAAAAAGGAGCTTGCGCGAACTACGGACTAAGACAGCAATCTTACGTCTCGCTCTCGATATGAATCGAAAAAGAAAAAGGGAAAAGAGTCTGATTAAAGTGGTATTTTGGAAATTAATGAAATTTCACATAATAATCGTTCTCTCGAAAACTTGTTTTATATTAATTGCATTTGAATTGAGGACACCTTGATGTTCATATTTTTGCGCTTGTCTGCTCGCGCAGGAAATTCTTAAATTCGCATTCCTTTCGCACGGCGAGTCAAGTGCGCGCATATATATACCGCAGGTCGCGCCCTCCGAGTCAATAGCACGTAGCAGCCCGCAGAACGTCCTCTTTGGTATTTGCGAAGCTATAGCGAACTGCCAGGGAGACGCATTCCGGGCGAAGTTTCTAATTTAACTTGTAGGCTATTTTAGAGATTAAGTAATTATTAAACGCCTTGAATTTCAATATTGTGAGCAATAAATCCACAGGGACGTGAAACTACTTGCATTCACTAGTATCAATCTATTAAGTAATAATTCAACTTTACATTTATTCAATTATATAGCTTCAACCATTGAAAAAGAAGTTCAATGAAAACTTCATTCTCAAACTTCAGTTTTCAATAAGTATAATAATTACAATCGCCCGATATGAACCCCCTTCTTCAAAAAAAAAGCCAGTTTCAAAGAAATCTGCAGTAAAGTGCACGGGCAAAGCCAGAAAAAAGCATTCCCGTATAGAATAATAGCGGCCACGCTCGCGAGGTCCTCCGTTTCTTCGCCTTCCAGCCGTGCTGCACGATCGACGGCCATTAAAAACGCATAAAATCTCGGCCGCTGCAAAAAGGGAATTAAAGTTTTCCCATAGTCCCGCGAGCGACGAGCGAAAGAAAGAGAGGCAGAGATAGAGGGAGGGAGCTTTAAAAAGCGAGCGCGAGGCTGAAAAAGGATCTCTCTCCCGCGGTAGCTGCAGCAGCGCACGGCCCTGGCGGATTTGGGCGGCGTCTAGTATCGAGCGCCGGGACGCGCCGGAGCTGTTGCCATGCCAACCGACGGACTCCCGGCTCTCACTCTCTCCATAACGCGAGCGCGCGTTTCCCCGATGGCCCGTGTGCGCCTGCAGCAAGCAGCAGCAGCAGCAGCAGCAGCAGCAGCTCGGGAAAACCGTTCCCCGTGCGCACCATGCCAAAATTAAGGAGGAGCAGCCCTCTAGTTTCGTGAAATCTCGGTGCCTGATAGCGTGCGCCCAAGCTCAGTGTACGCATGCAGATTGCGCATCGCGGGGAATTTCTGTTGCGGCGCCGTCGCGCATTCTATTCTTATGGCTTTCGATAAATTAAAGATATCGTTGACTTATTTTATCGCAGGGTTGGAAATTGTTACAGGGCTTTATGAATTAACCGGTAAAAAGGTTTCACTTTAACGATTTATGCTATCAAATTTGATCATAAAGTAATGATTTCTTACGCTGGCATAAATAAAACTGAAACGGGAATTTTATTTAATTAGAAGAAGGGTCTCGGCCATCAACTTCAATGCGAGATTAAAATGTCCAACTTTAATCCCAAATCCACGCGTAAAAATGTATAAGGACTTTTGGCGAGTAGAAAAGCCAGTGGCGTAGCTTGCGTAATGCTCAGAACGAGGTACTTCACTCGCTGTTGCCGCACACGTACAAGTATATATATACGCACAGAGGAGAACGAAGAGTGCTAACCCGCTCGTCGCAGATAAGAGGAGGAAGCCGCGCGATAAGTTGGTCGACAGCTCTCTCGACTAAACTCCTCTCTCTTTCTACCCTGCGTCTATTCGACTTTCATTAAAAGTTCAGACCTTAATTACGATCGGAAGGCTCGCGCGTTTTCGCGATGCGCGCGGCGACGCTGGTGTCGTTGACCGATTTCCCGAGTGCGCTTACCGCGCGCCGGGGGTAGAATAGGGAAAGACTCGATGTTTTCTCCCGCTCGTTCTCTACTTTTTTCCTCTCGACTTTTTTCGCGCGCTCTCTTCTTTTCACGACAACGGAGCGCGAGGCAAAAAGTTGGCCACTCGAGCGGAAAGTATCCGGAGAGACGGTCGGAGATTTTCGAAAAAGTTCGCGAGAGGCGAGGAACGTGCCTTAAATTTTGCGGAGAGAACTCGAGTTTGCGAAAGTTTACGTCGAATGGAAACAGCTATTTGAAATTTTTGTATTCGAAACTTCTGAATGGCATCGGAAGCTTTCGGTTTTAATTCGGTTCTCGAAGGCTGACTGAAGTGTGGGTTGAGATCATGGTTTAATCATTTCGCAAATATTTATTTTGCAACATCACAATATTAACATGAAAAAATTTTTCTCTCGAACATTGCTGTTAGCTCGGATAAAATATTTAAGGAAAGTGCAATCCCTAGCCAAAGAAGATGAAAGTATCGTTATACCCTTATTATTATTCCATCTTCGTCTGTTTCTTCTGGTAAAGAGGCAGAGGGGGAAAGTTTCACCCTCCTCTATGAAAGTCTCCACAGCCTGCAAGTGTTGGCGGATATAATTTTCTCTCGCTTGTTTTCTTCTTCGAAGCCAGGGGAGAGCTCAAGTTTGGTTAAAAGGCAGAAAGGAAGATTGCGTTTAACGTCTTTTTTTTCTCTCGACTTCCGTGGAGGGTAAAGTTTCTGCGGCGAACGTTGCGTCTCTTAGCTTTAATAAGCTCGAGCTTGCAAGTTTGACTTTTTTGCGTCGACTGAATTAAAGCTGCTCAGAGCATTCGTGCGTCGAGAGATTGATATTTATGTTTTCCGTTTCAAAGTTGCAGTAGTTATAAATATGTATAAAAGAAATTTATATGTAAAAAGAGCATTAGAGGAGAGAATAAAAAAGATAATAAATACTGCTGAAAGCTTTTACTCAAAGTCTAGTTTCGACATACGAAAACTGGTGCGCCAACTCACATATTTTCTGGCTTTTATGCCTACATCAATGCTAGAGTCGACCCTCGGAGCCCCAAAAGTTATCATACTCCACTTCCCGGAGCAAATTACCTCCGGAAAGGCAAGTTTCGCATTAAACCTTGGAAAGAAATGCTCTCCACGGGTCTCTTCTACCCTAACGAGAACTAGTACAAGCAAACGGACGAGGGAGGCAAGAACGAGCGCAGCTCTCCTTCGCAAGCAACCGTAATTTTTCGCGTAAAATACTTTTTGCCTCGCCAGCTTTTTGCATCACTGAAGCTTCAAGCGCGACTTTGCTCCCCATTACCGGCTTACGCGAGACTCGCATTACCCGTTGATCTGCAAAGAGTGCGCGCGCATTGTGTCAAGAGGATCGCGGGAACCGGCGCGCCCTATTCACCGATACTCGTGCGCGCGGGAGTGCATCGAGGGTCTACGTGAATCTACACTCCGCGATGTACGCGTTTTATGGGGGGCAACAGCGGGTGGGGGCTATCTTTTATCAATTAGGTCGAGATCTTTGCCAAAGGAGAGGACTAACTCGTCGAGACTCTCTCCCCTCGTTTGAGCTGCGGTGCAGTCGGGCTGAAGAAGAACGAATTTTTTCCTAATTATGTCGACTATTTGCTACTTGTATTTAATTGAACACAAATACAGTAGTTTTAATTTGTCTTTAACTATCTTGAAATATAAGGAAAGTAAAAAATATCAAGTTCATCATACGCACATGCATTTTTCATCGTCGAACGGTCTGTGTCCAAGCATAAGCATTTTTTCTTCGAATTCTATCCCTCAATCTAACCTTCCAAGTTTGATGAGTTTTTCGTCAAACACGTCAATGGAGCCGTCAAGCATTGGCTTATCGAGGCTTCTGAATTTCATTTCTCAAAAGCGTCGACTCGCTGCTCGTCAAAAGGAGAGATGCAGCAGCGGCGCATGAATAAAGGAGGCTACCGATCGAGCTTAGACAGCTGCGACGTGCAGCGATAAATCAAAATTAAATGAAATCCAAAGGAAGAAATATTCCTCCTCCCTCAATTTTTCTCCATCTCCGTGATACTGGTACTCGCGCAGCGGGACATCGGCTCCTGATTTTCATCTCCCCGAGAGTCGTGAGCCGCTGCTCGGTATAATCGGACGGGAGGGGCGCGCGCTGTTGTGGGAGCCTTTTACGGCCGAGAACCCCGGGGCGGCCTTATTAAATAAAGATGCGCGTGTGTGTAGAGCGGAATGGAGTGGCCGCATCTCGAGATTGCGGATGCGGGATGCTGCGGTTCCGTGTCTACTCGACTCGCGGTTAATTTAATTGTGCGGGCGTGGGCGGGAGTCGATTGTTTTTCTTGCGATACGCGTTGTTGGGGCTTTTTCTTTGCGGCCTGAAGATTCATTCGAGACGAACTAATTCAATCACATAGTTTGCCAAAATGGACCGATTGAGTTTTTTTTAATCTTTTTAATTTGTATTTCTTTGGTAGAGTGTTAACATAATCAATTATTACCTATAATATTCCTTATTAATTATATATATTAATGAACTCATTTTCCCAATTAATTAATTTTCTTTTCTTTCTTTTGTTACAGGTAAGTCGATGACGATTCTGCCTTTTTTTCAAGTCACGATACACGATAATGGATATCCCCATACCAGGTTTGATCGTTCCAATGTATTTATTCAGCCTGCGTCATTCCGAAAAATTATCTTTAAATGCATTGGCATGGACGCTACTTATAGAAAAGAAACGTATAATTAAGTGTCACGTCGATATGACGCCCTGAAATAATCCCTCATAAATATTAATAAGAACCGCAGACCCCAAGCATTAACTGAACATCATATTATGAGCTGTGCATTTTACATTCGCTTGTATTTTAGTCACGCAGAGAGGGGCTGCTTGCACACGCGGAAGACAGTGTAAAAGATAAGGGAAAACGCAATCACACTTTAGGAACTCGACAGACATGAAAGATTCAGTGTAGTAGTGGCAGCCACCGGCGGCGCGATAAAATCGATATTTCGAGTCGTGTCGTCGTCCCTTCGTTCCTTCGACGGCAGCGCCTTTTTCTTACTGCGCTGCTACGGAAGGGCCTGCGTCTTTCTGCGATGCAAATGCGGCGCGGGAGGTGCTCGCACAGGGATTATGTGGCGTGCGAGGGAAATTATGATGGATAGACGGCAAGTTCGATTATCGAAGGGTACACGGAATTTTGTAATAAAGAGGAGACTCACGTCGTGAATAGAATTTTCATGTAATTTAAAGTTATTTATGGGAGCTCTCACGTCCTCAGATGACTTTATTGACGTTTCATAAGTCTCGCGCTTCGAAGAGGCGCTCTTCATTAAAAGTTAATGTTTTCAAATGGCTTTTCTCAATTTTCATTGACAGTGCAAAGTATTTTAGTCGAAAGTAGTAAAATTCCATACTTCTGATGTATCTTGTTGGTTAAAAAACGGAAAGTCGTATATTCATAACTTGCGTGCAGCGTCGTCCTGTTGCGCTTCCTCGTGGAGAACGTCTCTTCGAGTCACTCTCCCCTTTGACGAGCTGCAGCTCCCTTGCCCCTCGGGAGCCTCGTTGAGCTGTCTCATTCGATTGCGTCGGCACGCGCTCCCGACGTGTGGTACCTTTTTATTCATCCCGCTGCGGACCCTTTTGTTTTTAGGCGAGCTCTCGAGCTGCTGCGTTAGCATCGGCCACCACTGTCTCAAGCTTTTATGTCGCTCGTTACTTTCGCTTAGTCGCTGTTTTTCGGGCTCAATTTATCGTCGCCCTTAGTTTATGATTTAATTTCTCACCAACTTTCTCAAGCTGCTGGCGATTTATCTCACGATTTACGGATAAAGTAAAAACATTTATTGCGATCGCGCATGAAAAGATACTGACGAGCTGCGATAAAAAAAAGTTATCCGCTCCGACGTGTGAATCATTCAAAGCACGCAGCCGAAATGCTCGTTCGGAGCTCCCTAACTTCGCATTATGATGAATTCCCTCGCGCGCATACAGTGCATGCGGTGACCATTAATATCTCGTATATCAATTCAAAAGCCACGGGGAGCGCGCGCTCCTCCCACCTGAATCACCTCCGCCCCCGCACGCGGCGTCCCACGGAATCCGAGGGAGAGCGAACCGGAAAGCAGGTCGATCAATTTCCCCTCGCGTCTTTCGAGTGGATAAAAAAGCTCCCCGTCGGCGCGCACTGCCTGCCCGCCATCATCTGCGCTCGCGTACACGCGTGATTTACAAACTGATAACGGGCCGAGCCATATTTGTCCTCGTGCCCCCTCCCCCAAGATTTATGGCCATGATCTTCTCTCCCTTTCTCTCCTCTAAGCGCAGGCGTAGGCCGGCATTGGATTTTTCGTCGGTTCCCTCGGACACGGGCTCGCTCTGCGGGCTATTGGAAAATTGACGCTCGGGAATTGATCGTTCTAGGGGGCGCGCTCCATTTGATGATTGTTTGATTTGGCCTGTGTATTTGAGAGAGCAGCCTAGAGCTTTTCCGTGTATCGCCGCTATGGTTAATTGATTAAAGCGACATTGATGCTTTTTCGGGGAGGGCCGACTACAAACCATCCCCTCGCCTATAGGCGCGCGACAGAGTGCCCGCTTGGCATCGATTAACAATGCATTACCATAGCTAGTCTATGCGATCGGATGTCGAATTAGTTAATTAGATGACTTCCCGGAATTATTTGAACCCCGAAGTGTAATTGCTGCTTGATTCGTGAAATTAGAAACACTTCCACTATAAGGATCGATTGTGTTGTAATTTAAACTTTTTACACGACGAACAAATCCATCAAGAATAACTCGTTAAAAAGAATCCTTTACTGACAATAGATATAGCAATTCTCCCGCAACACTACTTGACTAATTGCCGTTGTGAATCAAGCGATATTCATCTCCCTGTGCCGTGGCATCGGCGTGGGCAAGCTTTCTCAATAAAGTTGTCAATTAAAAGAATGCCAGCGCAGCGAGTGAGAGAGAAACACGGGAGGGGGGGTAGGAAAAGCGGAGGAGAGAATAAGAGAAAAGTCGCGCACGCCGAAAAGAGCCGTTAATGAGCAATGAGCGCCGCGGAAGTATGTGGGCGCGCAGGCGCGAAATTGCTAAGAGAGCGTTACCGCCGCCGCCGCTACGGCATCGGTTATGCACGCCACGATAATCAAAGCTAACGAGGGCCGGGTTGCGTTTCCCCTTTTTTCGTCGTCATCGCGTCGTCGTCGTCTTAGCGCGCAGACGGTTCCCCTCCGGTCGCGGATGAAGTGCCGTTGCGCGCTGCGTTTATCGGAGAGCTGAAAAAACCTAAGAAAATGCGGAGGTGGAGAGAGGGAGACCGGGTCGCCAAGCAAGTTGAGCGCTTTCCGATAGACTGACTAGCAGATTTTTTTTCGAGCGGTTGCTGGAGAGAGGCGGGCTAGTTCGCTGGGATGTTATTTCTGCGATTCCCGCAGTGATCGTTATCGGAATTAAAGTTTTTATAGCGCGATATATGGCAGCAAATGATGAAAACTCCAGTTTCGGATTACAGCTTGATTTTATCGACGTTGTTACGGCACACTTGCTTCCTCGTCCCGTAACTTCATGCATATATACGCATCAGAATGCATGCACAATTTGCCAGAGTACTTTGATCGTTATGTCCCGTCTACTCAGTTGGAGCGCGTGAACTGCTCGCGCGCCGGCGGCCTCGTTAGTTTTAGTGGAGGGCGCGACAAATGAAACGTTTTAATTGTATGAGTAAGGCGTGTGCGCGCTTACCCCATTAGCGTTTTGTTTTAATGGACTCGAGTGCATTCCTCGAGCGCGACGCGCAGCCAGACCACGCTGGACGCGAATTTACTCCGCATGCCACTTGTTTGTCCGATTTCGCTGCTCTAGCCTTTAGAATTTAAAATATCAATTTAGCCATTAATTTGTCTCTTAAACTACGAATGTATTAGAATTGCATATATAGAAATTCTATCGCTTGGTGTCTTGTGCAATACACGCGCACGACAGGTCCCTGCGGTGTTCAGCATCCCCGACTTGAACCTTTCAGCTGCTTTACCAACGAAGCAGTGGCTGCGCTATAAATAAAAGCCGAGCTTCTTGTCCGATGCTGCCGCCGCCGGAAATCCGGCGAAGCTTCTTCTCTCGCCTCCTGACCGGCGGAATCGAATTATCGCGCGCTCCCGTCTTTGATCTCGTTGTCGCTGCGACACACGGGAAGCGATCAGTTACTCGACGATTTGCTTTGCCGCGCCGTTTTTATTTGGCTGCGTAGGTCCGCTTTTTAATCGGGATCAACTAGTGGCAGTTTTGAACTGGCCGCCAGTGCGATATTTCAACTATTATGTAGAGTGAATTGTAATTATCTACAAAGCAAATAAATTGTCTCTTCCTTTTTATTTTAGATTAATAAGGTGTTACTAACTTCCTCGTTGAAAAGAAATATTCTGTACGAATCGGGTAGCTTTAGTAGACATGTTATAAAAATAAGTTCGGAAAGCAATTACGGCTTTATATCCCCGTATAGATGAGCATTCGTTTCTCTCTTGAGTAGCAAAAATAAAGCCTCGCCTCGCGCGCGTGTGCGCGAAAAGAAAGAGATATAAGACGGACGGCGCGTGTCCGCCTCCAGCGTTTTATTTCCGTCGCGCCTTTTTACGCCTCCGGGGCAGCACACGGCGCAATAAGGTATATAATAGCCAGACGCGTGCGCGCACACTCGATATCCGCGCCGGGTGTATTATATCACTGAGTGCACGTCGATGTGTTATAGAGAGACGCACGCGCCCGTCAATTCCAAAGGCGCAGTAGTGTCGTGTTCTCTTCTCCTCTCTGCCTCTGTCTCTACGCCTCGGTCTACACGCGCGGACGAGAATAGAAACGCACCCGCGTGGTTTGCGGTTGCAGGGATTTTTCGCGCCGCGCCGTAAAACCGATGACGCCTCGCCGCCGCCGGCTCTCCCTGCCGATTTCACGCCTGCTTTCGATTCGTTGCACTGCAGTAGTCGGGGTCTGCTTCTGTTTTTGTTTTTCTCCCGAGACTTTCCTCGTGGCATCTTTATTTAGTGCGTCGATCCCGAAAGTTCCCTAACTGGCTATGTGGTTTATATCGAGTCTTCATTTTCAGTGTT
>JAPYZO010001396.1:0-18494 GCA_030522905.1 Torymus flavipes
TGCACGCGTGCGATTTAGAAAGTCCTAAGTGCGCGCCTGACCGCTATAATAGGCTAAGGCGCACACGCGTCGATGCGCGCGCCGAGCAATATACAGCTCTACGCTGGAACACGCGGCCTTGGCGACGTTTCTATCCGCAATTTTTCTCTTCTTTTTTTTTTCTCTTCTTGGCTTTTCTTTTCGATGGAACGGCTGTAATGATAGCTTTGGCTAACGACTGGGTGTAATTGAAGTCGAATGAGCCTCATAATTTGCATAGACGTATACCATATATAATGTACGTCTGAGTTTGAGTGTTGTTGTTATAATGTGGACTGATTGAGAGTTACGTTTCTATTATGATTTTGTTTATTGGATATAAACGCGCGAAAACAACAAAAAATTTACCAAAAAAAAAGTTTCAGTGAAATATTTCGATAAATTTGTAGCGAGAAGGTGAGGCGTTACAACTATTTCTCTAGATCTTTTAACTTCTATAGTACTGTAACATATCTTGTGGTTCTTAGATATTTAGCTACTTAAGTCAAGCAAATATATATAAAATCCACTTCCAGTAACATGTTCCAGTACATAGAGATCACTTTTAAACAAGGATAAATTCATGGGCAATCACTCTAAAATCAGAAATCCCTTGTCGGGGCCCCCAGCTTGATACGGCACTCACCGCTCATGCTACCTTAAAGGAGTAATTCAATAAAGTTTGAGGAAGCTAAGTGCCAATGAATTGGCAGTGGTTTTTTTATGGCACACATAAACAACGGTATATACCTCTAATGTAGGTATGGCTCTTTTTACTATTCACATTTCCTTGAAAAAGTTCAGGGGATGTCTTACAAAATTCGGATTTATTTAAAAAAAAAATTCAAAAAGAAAGTGATTGTAAGGTAGTTTTACATGTATTCGCTCACGCTTACTCGTACGTGCATAAGCATACAATATTAAAAAACTATGTTTAAGAATGAGGAGCCCACCCTTTTTATTGTTATTTGGGGTACCTGGAACAGAAAAAAATCAGTTTTGTGAATGCCTCAATTAAATTTTAAAATTTCTATTTAGCTAAAAGTTCCAGAGAAATACTCATATACTTTAGGCATCATGTATATAATATATGGACGTCTGAAATGTAAAATTGTTATATATAGGTTACGGTATAGAAACTAGTATATTCACAACAGGAAAATTAACAATAAAATAGCAACGAAAATTAGTATATATTCAGAATTCTACTGAATAATCGTACTTCATGCCGCTTTACTCTGTTCTGACTGCAATCACCTATTTTTATAAATGAATATTCAAACTTTTGATTTTACAAGAGAGAACCAAAATTCTAAATACGAGAGACACTTCCTTGTCAAATAATGCTACTATAATATATGATATATAATATTAGTTACTGGTCATTATATTACGTGTCCATTGAAATTCATACATTTAACAATTTATATTAATTTTATCAATTTTAAATGTATATATTCTCGTTTATTTCTAATTCTTGCCCACACAAAAATAATCACGAATTATGGAATTACAATAAATCAAGTGAATTATGGTAGCGATAGCTTACGGTGATAACAATATACTATCAATTGACTATATCGAATCAATAACTTTTCGCCCCCCCCCCCCCCCCACCACCATATCGAGCGCTCAGTTCAACAGCTTGTTCGTAAATAATCTCAAAAGCTGCAATCCGATCACGTTTATCCTGGCGACCAATTTCCGAACACCGTTGTAAGTCAAATCTAATCGTTGCCGATAAACCTGCGGATCTCTCTCTCTCTCTCTCTCTCTCTCTCTCTCTCTCTCTCTCTCTCTCTCTCCCTCTCTCTCCCTCTCTCTAGATGGAGCATAGAGTAGACTCTTGTCGAGGGAAGACACATCGATAATGAAATATAATAAGAGAGCGAGAGCTCGCGTCGATTAGTTTCATGTTCATGCATAAACATTAATGTAGCAGGTATAATTTATTATTTACATTAAGAAAAAATTTCATTTCAAGAGACATAGCGTTATTATAATAGTGTATTTTTAAAAGTTAGTCTTATGTACTATATATCCATTGACATATATTAAAAATTTATACTTCTATTAGGAAAGGCTGCAAATTCACGCGGTGATGAAATCGCTACACAAGCGATGTGATCGCGAGAATTTGAAAAACCTAGTATTTTAATGACCTACTCGTTAATTTTTATTTTATTGAATTTTGTAAAAATATCAAATAACTGAACGGAAATAATATAAAACGGAAATACATGAAATACATTATAATATTTAAACGCAATTATCCATATTATTAAATACATTTTATCTGTATTATAAGTTGCACATACATCATTACTATAGAAACTGTCATGAATGTAAAAAAATAATAACAACAATAATAATAAATAATGTTGCATTTATAAAACATAAAAAATAATATAAACACAGTAACTTAGACAATAAGGTACTGCTAATAAATCAAATAATAAATAAACAATTGTTCTGACGGAAACAACATAAGGTTATAAGTATAGATTTAATTCAACGGAGCACCAATTTGTTGATTGTGGTTACAGAAATCGAGAAATCGCGCCATAGCTACGTTTCAAACGATATCAGCTGATCACTATTGTCACCGCGAAAAAATGCAGATCATCTCTTGCACTAATATCAAAATGTACTAGTTTAATCCCCAACATTTACTTTACGACTGCCTGCGTATTTTAGTGTACTTTCGATACTCAATTTTAAACGTTCATAACTTTGGAACATTTTGTAATTCTTAAAAAAGCAAATGAAATTAAGCTAATTTTCTCTAGATTTATTTTCTTTACTTAAAATGATATTTAAGACTTTCTAAAGTTAAATAGCTGCCGTTTTAAGAAAAGGTTTTTTTCAAGACTTTTTTGAAAATAAAGCTAAAAGTGCCCAGAACTTTAGTTTTTTTTAACGTTAGGGTCTAATATTGCAGCTTTCTTCATATTTCTATATATCCAAAAACCTATCCCGAAGTTTCAGCCGAATCCGTGATCCGAACACCGGTCCCTCTTCTAGTAAGTAATTTGTTTATATAATACCTATTATATATTTAGATAATATTTCATTTATATTCTGGATCGAGACTTAAATTTAAAAAAAAAAATTATTTGACAAAAAGAATAATACTTATATAATGCAATCAATAAATTACTGTAACTAATCATTAAGAAAATAATTTTAAAGAAATACATTTTAAAATTAAATGTATTAAATTTATTAATAAAATGAGTGATCCCTTCTTAAAAAAGTGATGAGCGGCCATGTTGAAGCACCTAAAGACTTGATTTTGATTGGCCGATTAAAAAAAGGCACGAGAAATTTACATTGTTTGAATTTTTAAAACGGAATTTTTACATTCAATACTGAATGACTTTTAATGTAATAAAAATAAATTAATAATAGTACATTTTAACATTTTATTAAACGTAATTGGTTTTCCGCAACAGTTTCGATTCGTATTTTATACCACGGAAGCCGAATAATCATATTGAGATTATGATTTTGAACTTGGAATAGTATATAAAAATGGTTAAGTTCTGGCTTAGAAAAAATACATAAATAAATTAAAACTAAAACGTAATGAATGTAGCATACACAACCTCATAAGAAGAACAGGACGCACGAAGCGCGTTTGAATATCGCTAGTTAAGTATATAAAATTACAATCCGTCAGAAACGAAACTGACCTTACCTGTCATTGTTTGGTGTATGGAATGTAGATAACTAGATAACCTAACCTAACCACGTAAAATGGTACCATATGATTTTTAACCTTCGATCCTAACCTTACATTTGTGGCAATATAAACAATGTTATAGATTATAAATAATGTTATATAATTGACGATATATTTTTATTAATGTAATGTTTTTGGAAAATATTAATACAAGAAAAAAGGTATCTATATTTTAGATCATATTGTTGAACGAAACGAGTTATAATTATTAGTCTTACGTAATAAAAATAAATCTGAATTTATTATTTAATATGTTTCAGTTTGTCACAAATGCACAGAACCGTAGTAAAATATACTGATAAATATGTGTCTGCTGCTTTATTTCGACTTTTTTTTGAATCCCAGACATTACAAAAGAACAATCATATAACTAAACGACGTTTTCCACTATTGACATTTCAAAATAATTTTACAAATATATTTAACAATATTCTCGAGTCGCATGTGTTATCGGATGATAATCCTTATGCAGAAGTCAAACAGTATTTAAAGGAGAACACGTGTCGAAAATATATTGCAGCTCGAACACTTATGGATGTTTTTTCTTTGGATCGAAAGCAAGTAAGGTACATTTTAGATGATAATCCAAAGCTTCAAGAAATGACAAAAAAATCACTGTTAAGCAGTTATGAACTGCTGAAAAATCATGGCTTGACTGTACAACAGATAAAAGATAATGTTGTATTATTAAGTGAAGATCCTAATATACTCAAAGAAAAAGTTAACATTGTTTCACAGTTAACTAATAATATTTTTTACGCCATACCTCTTCTTTATCATGATTTAAGAACTTTAAACAACTTTATCAATACATATAATACAATAAATGGAAATTCTATTCAAAAACAAATATTATTAATACAACAAAAATTACAGGTGCATATATTAAGTGTCTTACAACTTTCATTAAATTTTTTTCATTTTATTAAGACAGATATTAATAGGTCGTTTCATTTATCTTCAGATTACAAATCAAGAAGTATTCTTTATTATTTCTAAATATTTATATCATGTAATATATCAACCTGACCAAACTGTACAGAAACTTAAGTTACTTATGGGTAAGTAAAATTGTGGAGATTATTTGTATATACATCTCATTTTTCTTAAATTAAAAAGTATATATGAAACTGCTAATATTTTAGATTATGGAGTAAGTGTAAATAAGCTAATAGATTTGAATTGGCCACTAATTGTAAATTATGCAGAGATGAATACACGATTACAGATGTACAAAGATGAATTAATATCTCCAATCAGGCCATGGATGTTAATGAGTAATCAAACATATATTGACAAGTAATTTTTTGAAGCATAGTAATGCATTACTTAATAAAATGTAATTGTTTTAATGACATTTTATTTATATTTCAGACAAATAGAAATTCTGCGTAAAAGGCGTATAGGACCTTACAAATTTACGCTACTTATTGATTTCTTAAGTAAGAAAACAGGTTACAGGCCAGAATTGATAAAACATAGAATATTTAACTCGGCTCGCATAAAACTATTGCCCTATGAAAAATCAATGGATAAAATTGGTGTTATTATAAAGGAAGGTTATGATTATCATGATGTTGTTTGGTCGATCAGAGTTTTAAGAGTTCCAGAAAATGTAATTATTCAACGGTTTTCAGCTTTACAAGCTGTAAATCATAAGGCACCATTTTTAAATGTTTTACTATTATCGAATAGAAGTTTTGTTAAATATGTAAATAGTAAAAAAATTTCGAACTAAACAATCTTTAAAATTTTATAGGTATTGTAATACTGTACTTCTTCCTTTTGTTATTTTTATTTAAAATTTTCACCTATTATAATTTTTATTTCTAAAATTAAGTACTGTTACATTGTAAAATACTGAAATTAAAAATGAGAAAAAAAAATTAATTTTGATCATTTTTGGAAAATTAAATTATTTTATATGCTTTATAAATATTATTGATTCTATTATCAATACATTTAAACTAAAACTTTCTGCTATTTTAAGCATATTAAAATAATATAAAAATGAATAAATTTTTTTTTAATATTAAAACCCCTTAATAAAAAAAAAAAAACATAATATTAAAACCCAAATTTAATATTTTTTTTTTAAGAAGTTTTAGAAAATTATTTGGTAGAAATACCTTGATAATTTTCTTTGTATGCATACCACTCTCTTTTTTTTGGATACACAATTACTTTAAATAGTTAAAAGATAAATAGAAGAAAATATCTAAAAATATAAACTATTTGATCTTGATCTTTTCACTATTTTAGCTATTTTACATAACAATTTTCAGAAACGTCTTTCGTTTAATAATTTTGTTACTAAACAGAAATAAAATATTGTTAAAATATATATTTGCTTTCTTTGTATAAAAAGATTAACATTTTATCATAACATTAATATTTATTTACATGTACTGAAATCTCATTCTCTCAAAAATACTAGTTTTGGTATAACATAATAGCATATAAGAAAAAAGTAATTTCTTATATTTTTAAAATAAGTTCAATATGTATTATTTTTATGAAGCAATTTTTCTCTTGGTTATAAAAATGGATCCAATTATATATCTCTAACAATTAGATGTTATCCATTCTTTGAATAAAAAATTACATTTTATGATACTACATTCCTTTTCTTTGGCATATTCCAAAAATCTTTATTAAAATTAGTTACTAGAATGTGGATGAATTAATCACATTCATCTATCGGTGTATTTTTTTTGTTTTCTTCTTCAATTACTTTCAATGAATGACCATTAATCTCTGTTAGGCCACCACTTATGCATAATTTTTTAAGTTTATTTAACAGATCTCTATTTCCAGTACCATATCCATTTTTCTTAATATGATCACTTAATGAAGAACTAACTAAATCTTTATATCCCATCAGTTTAGATTTACTTACTACAAAATCTGTCCAAATTGAATGACCAAGATGCAGACCAACCTATAAAACAAAATAAAAAGTTACAGAAGAAAAAAAAATTAAGTTTTAAAACATAGTTTTCACCAACGTGAACTTGTGATCTTTACTTTTATAGAAATATTTGATGTTGCACTCTGCTGGTCATTGAACCATTTTTGAACAACCTCTGTAGCTGTATCGGTCCACTTCAATTCGTCAAAGGGAGCAACGTTGCTTAGGAATACATCAACAATAGGAGTTTTTTCTTGTAAAATTTCTTTTGAAATTTCATACAATTCGCTGGCCTAAATAATATAATTGTAAATTAAATTACGTGTATGTTTTTACAATTAGTTTAATTATCTTACAACTTTTTCAGTATTTAATGATAATAGTCATTTTTTTATATTTATAGGAATATTTGAAATGTAGATCATAATAAAATATCAAGGGAAGGAATCGCCAGAATATTTTCTTTGAATAATAACTATTAATAACTATTAATTTTTTGTATTAAAAAATATGATTATTGAGATATTTAATCTCAGTAATTTGGAAAAAAATATTTTTCTTGATCTTACATAAATTCGTTCCAAAATTCGTCCATCATCTATATTTCGAAGTCTAACAATTAAAGGTTTTTCTGTTCTAATATCCCTTTCAACAATATTAAGTATTTGCACTCTTTCAAAGGTGTCATTAGCTTGTTTCCATGCACAAATGTTACCAACACAAATTTCTTTTTCTGCCCTCCTAAAAAAACCATAGTCTAATAAGAGCCAAGTACTAATTAAGAAGAATCTATTTACACTAAAATAAGAAAATGTAATATACCTGTTGCCATGTCGAGAATAATACTTTAACATTTTCATATTGACTTGTACAATATTATGTTCAAATTTGTTCACGATTTCTTTGCCTGTCAATTCATCCTTTCTTACACTATACAAAATTCGAGCTGAAAAATGTGAGGCGCTGTGGACATGTGTGACAATCATTTTAAGCTCGTCTCCTCTATTGAAAAAATAATATAAAATAGCAGTTAAAAAATGAATTATTAAGTACATATACAAAAATTGAACGTTTGAGTATTTAAACAAATAAACTGTAACCCACATTGAAACTTTTGTGGTTGGAAAATCAACTTCAGCAATGACACGGTGCCTAGATAGACAATGGTTTGCTTCGCAAATACCAAACATTTTAATATGATCACATAAAGGATAATTTTTCTTCTTTAAATCATTTGCTAAATCAAGTCCCTATGAACAATAAAATAATTATTTCAAAAATAATGACAAATTTAATAAAATATTAAGAAATCATACTTCAGCTATTTGACTCCAATCATGTGGCAGTTCTACTTGTAACCTTTCCAAAATGTTTACAACTCCTCTAAAATGTACATTTTCTTTTGTTTCATCAAACAATATAAGCATTTTGCATTTAGTTTTTGGTTCCTAAAAAAATAGAATCAGATTAAAATAAGTAATTGTAATAATTTATATTTTTATGATCTCTTAACATACTGAGAGCCAATTATCCATAAGAACAGAAAATCGTCTGTTGAACTGGGTTTTTGATGTATTTGTAATACTGTAATGAATTAAAAATTCTATGTCAAAAATTTTTAACTCTGACAAAACTTGGTCGGTGCAAATAACTACTGGATACATACCAGATAAGTATTTTATCCACTGTTGTCTTATTTCTTTAAAAAAATGTACATATATAAGTGATAAGTATAGTATACTAAAGTACTACAGATCATAAAATAATAATTTATTATTGTGTACATTACCATCAATTTTGGTTATAACTGTTTCTTCATGGATTAACAATGTCTCAATAGAATTAGAAACAAGGAAATCACTTAATTCTTTAGCTTCTTCACTGTTTAAACAAAATATCATGGTTTTAATTTTTAAATAATCCCCCAAAACTTCTAAAATTTTAGAAAAAAATGTCGTTAGTAATTGCAAAATTTATTACACAATTTTAATGTAATTAATATACCTAAAACTTCACGTTTCTTTTGATCAGAATGACGAATCAACATCCTTCCTTGTACGTTATTAAATGCAGCTGCCTCTACAAAAGAGCTAATACAAATATGTGGATTTTCTATATAAGTATTTATAAAAGAACGAACTCTTTCAGTCCAAGTTTGTCCATTAATTATTATTTGCATTGATCCACCTTGAATAAAATTTTTATTCTCTTTGTTAATAATTTTAAAACGATCAATTAAAACTTTGAGCTAAAAAACAAAATATTATTTAATAGTGGTTATTAGTTGGAAATAAAATAAATAAAAAATTTTAAAAATGTACATAAATTCAATACATACTTCAGGAAGATATTTATTCAATAAAATATCAACATCATCTAGAACTAAATAAGATAATTCTGACACATTCAAATTTTTTGAAAATTTTTGTAGGGTTCTGCATAAAAATGGTGGTGTTGAGATAAGTATATGGAATTTATTGTGAATATTACTCTGAAAAAATTATTGTAAAATTGAATTCAAATAGTACACACATAATATAAATTAGTGCACAAAATTATAAATAATCTTACAAATATTTGAGAATCTGTCAATCCTGGAAAAGCAGCATAAGATTTTATGGTTTTATGATTGTATAAAACATTTTTATACATTGCAGCAACATTAATACATTCACTTGTTGTTGCACACAAAACTAAGACTGTTGGTTTTGCTATTTCAATACATTTCTTTTGTTTTTCTACTATTGCCTATCAATTTTAATAATTATATTTAGATATTCAAATGATGTAAACTATGAATTTATTATTATATTGTGCTTTACCTCTTCATTAATGCCAATATTACTAGCAATAGGAACTATATATCCTACAGTTTTTCCAGAATCTGGAGTGCTAATAGTTATTACGTTGAGTCCTTGGTTAATAGCAGGCCACATGTATGATTGAATATTTCTTGGTGAACGAACACCATTATTTTCAAGAGCCTTAAAATTTATACAAATTAATTATACTTAAGTTTATAAAATGTTTTTTGCTTTTATAAATAGCCTCATTACAAACTCTACAAGTTATTTTATTCTATTTATACTATTATAATCTCTGCTTTATTAAATATAACTGTATTAAATAAAAAGACTAATAAAATGTATACAACCTTTTGTACAGATAAATCAAATCCTGAATCTGCTACATGTAGTAAACGTTTACAAGTAGAATTACTATGAATTAATATTTTATCACTAGTTTCTTTTTTTCTAATTGTTTTTCTTTTTTCGCTAAACTTATTTTCTTTTTTTACAACATTAGTAATTATTTTTCTAGAATAATATCAAGAATATAGATAATGTTTTCATCATTTATATAGTACGTAATCGTCAAATTTTATAAATACTAACTGTTTTAAATGATATGGCAAGACAATTTCATGAGTGGCGTCATCAGCTTTTACTGTTTGTAAAAGTCCTAAAACATATATTTTTTAAGATATTGATTTCAATAATTAATAAATTTATTGAAATTAACGTACCATCATAATGCAAAGGTATAGCCAAAAGACTGCAGATTAAAACTTTACTCAAACAAACGTTCTTGTTCTCCATTACTAAAAATAATTCTCCATGCTTATAATTTGTTTTTTTCTCACAAGCCAAAGCTTCAAAATAAATTTTTTTAGAGCTTTCGATCAAATACTTTACAAAATTAATGGTAGTTTCTGGCCATACTTTTGAAATTCTAGGAAATAGTGTATTAGAAATATTATATATATCGGTTTTCAATTTCAAAAAAATATTGATGTTAACTTACTGAAATTTAGAAATATCTGCTGGTAAAATATTATAAATACCAATGACTGATGTTAATGCTTTTATTTTTACAGAAGTTGGTGAGTATTTTAACACAGACTTAGTTGGTACATTAACTACAATGCCATAGTCTATCAGGAATACATCAGTAGTTTTTGTTGCCGTATCTGTAACGATTCCCCTACAAATCCAGCTTGGCAAATCCAATTGGTTTGATATAACAACGTTCTAAAAATATTTACGTACTAAATTAATATAAAAATGCTAAAAATATTAATATATAACAATATTTTTAAAATATTTACATCTCCAATCATTGGTGTATAGTCGTCATTTAAAATTTTTGTAAGGTCAGATTTAACTACTTTTTGTAAAACCTTAGATAGCTCATCTTTTGCTTTATAATCTTGAGGTACTTCACAAATTCGTATAAAATAGGGATTAATTATATTAGTAACTATGATTTCTACTGCTTTTTGTGGAATCACCACGTCCATACCTAGAAAATTGAATATTTTAAATATTTTTTTTTAATTTTATAAATTATTAATTTTCTTGAATAAATAATTTTCATTACTGCGACTAGTGAACAAAAATATAATAAACTTAATATCAGTTAGCTTAGTGTGTAACTTATAAAATGAACTCTACAGAAAATCAAAACGAATCACTTACATTCATACTCCTCGCACAGAGACATTTTCTCCGAGCTTTTCTTTTGTCTAGAAGTAATCTAATTACTCAACACAGTTCTCAAGAGAATTTTGTTTTGCATGCTTCTACTTTCAACAGATCAAAGAAATGCGAATAATCCATACACGAAGATAAAACGTAAACAGACACCGGTCAGTGTCGTCTATTCGAACCTGCACGCACGTGGATCAGCGAACGAATGATTCGGCGGCCAGCGGAATGAAAACACTATAACTGTGCGCCCCTGCTGACTCGTAGTCGCTGCTTCCGACGATTCTGAGAATTATGATGGAAGATGGGGGAAGATTGGATATAAAGAAAGGGGATCACGTGATCCCTCTGCGGCACGTTATTGGTCAAGATCATGAGAGTGCCTCCAAACAGCTGCACGGCAGGTACTTTTTTGACTAGACTCCCGCAGATAACGCCTTCTCAAATTGTAATCCTAGATAACGTCTTTTTAAACTGGACTCTTAGATAACACCTTTTGGTTTGGAAGCGACAGTATACATAAGTTATAAATAATATTAAAAATAACATCATCTTACTATAGTTTTACAAAAAAAAAAATCGAAAACTTTGCGTTAATAAAGATATATGCAGTATAAAATATTATTTTTTGTCAGGGCAAGTCAAGATTATGTTTGTACCCCTTTATCTGTTACCTATACTATAAATAGATTAGATGATTACAATAAGCTAAATTAAATAGATAGTTGGATTTGAGGGATACCACATTTATTAATTAATTATAGTGCGAATAATGTAAAATTTGTGAACAATGTAAAAAAAGATATACATCCTAATTAAATATCATATTTGAATTTTACTCCTATAGCTTAAATCGTCTGAATAAAATCTCTTGTTATTTAAGATTTGTGTTTTAAAAATTCTAATTTAATATTTTTTGAATAAGAAAAACCACATTCCGATGATTCAAAATGGATTTTATAGGTCATAACGAAATACTATGCAATAAAATTTATAAATTTAGGAATATCGGAAAATTCTGTCGTGATAAAATGGTCCAATGAAGCTATATTTGGGCTTATCAGCTCAAAATATATAAGAAATGAAGTCCGATCTGGTGAACAATTTACTTGTTCTATTTTATGTGGTTGTGGTATTGAGATAATTCATCAGAAAACGCGTCTTGCAATCTTCTCGAAAATTAATACACTTGTTCATTATCAAGGTGTATATAAGGTACATAACTGCACAAAATTTCAAATCATTCTAATAATATAAAATAGAGATACCTATTATTAAGCTTCAAAATTTACAGTTTTTACACAGAATCCCCCTTTTTAACTTCGTGATAACAGACGTTTTAATTGATATAACAAAAAAACCGGTCCGCTTGCAATATTGATACAAAACGAATACATAATAATTAGCATAACTTAAAACGCATGAAAAGAAATTGATTATGTTTTGACGATCAGTTCTAAATGAGGCACGAGAAACAAATTTTTACTTTCAATTTGTGAAATCTTCCATCGTGCACTGCCGAAAAAATCTGTTGAGAACCACCAGGGGTCATGAACTTCCTCAATCTATTACTGTATAACATATTTATAGGTAAATAAATATTTGACTTGAGATATTCGCTGTATTGACACTTATTTTGCTTTTTTTTCTACAAAGAGATTTTTCAGTATGAAGATTTTAGTAAATTATCTTTTCTTAAAAATTATTTGACAAACGAAAAGACAATAAATTAAAAATATTATTTGATAGTCTCGGACACGAAATAAGGTTTATCTTCGGGGTTTTCTTATGGTTTTCCTCAAAATATTGGAAAAGTGCTATAAGCTCTTTCCAGCATTCAATCTGACATGTAACGAATCCATCTCTTTATTTTTCTTTCTTATTAGATTGTCTATTTGCGTCATTGTCAAAGTTATATTCTATTGTTACAGATTTGATTGAACGCTGTAAGGAAAAGATGCTTTCATGTACACTCATTCAATGCAACACTCAAATGAGTTATATGCGATTGTGCACTTCTCCTTTAGTAATAATTGAAATTTTCTATAAAATAAATTAAAATTATCACTATTTTGAGCTTTCCTTTCAAACTGAATCTTATACGTTGATAAAATGTACGAAAAAAATTTTTGGTTAATAAATAAAGTCGTATAAGGATAACTGAATTTATTTTTAATAATTGTATGCTCTTATTTTTGTTTTACTCTTTTACTCATAACCGTAAATCTATTTACATTCACGATATATATATAGTGTTACTAAGTGGAGAGTGTATATAAGGAGAGTGTAAGTACAGTAAGATTAAACATATGCGTCACAGAGGTTCACAATTCGGAGAAAATTCATTTTATATAGTTTCGAAAGGCTAAAGGGAATCGTTCAGTTCAATCAGATTATATCAACAGCGTATGTGCAATACGTTACCAAAAAGAATTTATTCTAAGCTCACTAGGCCAATTTTTATTTGTTTTTTTTTTTTTTTTTACATACATTCGAAATTCCTAACATTACAGTAAAATTCCACGACGGGCATCCATATAACGCACGCAAGAAGAAGACTTTTTTTGCAGTAAAATTATTAAATAAATATAAAAAAAATTTATTTGTTTATTAATTAAGATTTTTTACTATTTTTAAATGCGTCATGAATAATTGTATCTAATTAACCAATTCTCACTCAGAATTTTTAGAAAGGGCAGTAGTGGTCAGAATCCTGTAACGTCGGGGTTTTGAAAACATAAAACCCACAACTATTTGTTCTTATACTAGAACTTTTGCTCACTTTTGAGCCTAGGGGTGTTTCATCCTAATAGCTCGGGATTCAGCTGATACCTAATACTAAATAGGAAGGATAATTGGGCAGCAAAGGTCGCGTCGCGTGTATTTAATAAAATTGGTAAATAACAAATTGAATTTATTTTTTTTTTATTAGTGAGATATTTATTCGAACATCTTATTGAACCAAGTAATATATCCCCTAATATATTTATGCCAAAGTTTAGAATAAGGTTTTTTATCAATGAATATAATTACCATAACATCTTATTGAACTGGTATCTTATATTCACCGATTTTATTATTTTTATTCGAATTTATTCGTTTAAGTTTTTAGCTCACATGGGGGGGGGGGTTTCACTGGGGTAAATCTTGCTAACATAAAATAATATTTTGCACACAATACTTACGTTTGGTTGATGAGTTCGTCACTTACCCCTCGGTGATGAACGAAACAAATTGAGAATGAACGAGTGAAATGAAGATGAAAAAGAAATAACACCAAAACACTGGTTAATTTTAAAGTAAAGTTTTTTATTTTATGTTCTTAAATGGTACAAGTTTACCAATTCTCAACTACAAATTTAATTTTAAGGGTCTACGTAAATCTGACAGATTGTATACGTGACTTAGAATAACCGAACTTTTACACGTCGGTGAGTGTCAACAAATTCATACTTTGTCGGTCTGTTCCCCATGTGAGCCGCTTGTCCCTGAAATTTCAGTTTGCGCATCCTTTCTCTTAAATTCATACTTTTCGCGAAATCGTCGAGTTTCAAAAATAGTACCAATAACAGGCGCGAGAATTGCCTACTTTGCGGACTAATTAGGTATACATCTGTATAGTGTCATTCACAGATCTTTCCCGCGTTCATTTAAACACATGCAAGCAATACGCTTCGTACCAGTGCCACTGTCTAGCCCCCAGCAGTCGCTAACCTCGTCACTTGACCTGCCGCATGACCGCCATCGCATTCGAACACTCTTGCGCTCCATCTCTCGTTTTCTCTCGTTTGTTCGGTACCGGGGGTACCCGCATCCAGTGGCTTACGGCTGACACGCAGTCACGGATCGACACTGCTCGCTCTCGGTTATTTTCTTTTTTCGCATCAGAGCAAGAAACAGCCGGCGACGCGGGCCTAGCCAAGGAACCTCGTCGTCACTAGGAGCCAGTTCTAAACACCTCGCCATGAGTTCCGCCGTGTTCAACAGCACGAAATTTGGTAAGAGAAAGTGCCGCACTCCATTCTGGATCTATACACCATGCGTAAAAACACTGCACAGCTGACTGCGGCTCGTTTTGCTGTATAATTCGCGGCCGTGTGGCCTCGTTATTTTCGGTACGAGCTGCCAAGTATGTTCTCATACTCGCTGTAATAGGGAGATAGCGCGAATACGCGAATTCAATGATGATTCCGAGACTGCACTTTGCTGTGTTTTCGCAACTGCTTCAATTTTTGTTGTTCTCGTCGGTTATGCATATGCGAGTGTTTTTTTTATCAAGAGGAGCTTGATAGGCCCCGTTTTAGCGATTTCGCAAGCGTATATATTTTTGTAGACGTTGTTGTTCCACGAGGATTTGATCGAACGTATTTTATTACATAATTGATGCCTTTCACGTAAATTCATTTTTCGAATATTGTATTACATTCGAATTTTGCATTTGTGCAATTGATTAAAAAATGATATCACCAAAGCGAAATATAAAAAAAACAATTCTTAGCAATTACGCTAATCGTTTGGAACGTTCATAATTACTGGACATATCTTGTCTGGCGTTGAAACGTTGGAAGTATGTGGACTTTAAACCCGTGCTGAGCGAGACGAACACATGTATGCACACACCTATACGCACGCGATGCGCCTGTATTATGTATATGTATATAGAAGAGTAAAGTGCCCCAAATCAAGCCGGCCGTATAGGAGAGTACACGAGTCGATTTAATTTAAAAGCCTCGCGGAATATTCAAATGATTCGAGCGATATATATCTATATGTGTAGCATGAACGCTTTGAAATCACACATACGCTGGGAGTTAAGTATTTCGAGGTTCACGTAAAGATACGATTATTTATTCTTGCAGTTTGCCGATTGAAGCACCTGTCACAGAGGACTTACTCCGATGCGGCCTTTCCCAAAATTACGACGCATTACACCGTTGTGCCACGTGAGAACGATCCACGATGGAAAGGTAAACACTGCACTTATAACTTGCCTGAAACATATATAATTTACATTTTCTGAAACGTTCATAGTTAAAGGAAATACAATAATGATATTTCAAATGTTTTAGTAATTTATCGTTTTGTTTTATGTATACTATTATGTCATACATTACTTTCATTCAATTTCAATTACTTTATTACATAACTAATATAATATATTACTCTTGTTAATTAATACAATTTAGTATGAAAAATACTTATAAGTACTGTTACGGATCAATTTCAACTTCATTATTTATTTCTAATTAATATTCGAATGTACTGTTAATTTTCGGTGATTTTATCAAAATTTTCATTAATTGATTCCCAAATACAACAAAATCTTTATAATGACATCTAACTTTTCATTCATCACTTCATCATAACATCAAGACTCCTTGGATGACTCAGCTAGTTTCACTTATTTTCGTTTCAAACACTTACAGAATCTGTTCTTTAATCGAACATCTATTTAAAAACACTGCATCTATATAACAGTGAAACTATAAAAAATATTTGCAAATACAAGAATCTTAAAAAAAAACATTGCAGAAGCAAACATGGAGAGGTACGTCGACGAGACAGACGTGCTGATAGTGGGCGGCGGTCCAGCTGGAATGTGCGCGGCCATCCAGGCGCGTAAACTCGCCGAGCAGCACGGCAAGGAGCTGCGCGTCACCCTCGTCGAGAAGTCCTCGACGATAGGCGGCCACATCCTCAGCGGTGCCTGCATCGACCCGATCGCCCTACAGGAGCTCTTTCCGAACTGGGAGGAACTCGGCGCTCCACTGACCACACCCGTGACGAAAGATAAGTTTGCTTATCTTACGGAAACCGGACGCATACCCGTGCCTATTTTCAAGGGCATGCCTATGTACAATCACGGCAACTACGTTGTCAGGTAAATTTTTTATCATAAATATCGACGACTTGTTTGCATCTGTATAAGGCAGCACATTGACATCGAAAATTCGATGTAATTACAGATTGGGACACGTGGTGGCATGGCTCGGAGAGCAGGCGGAGGCGGCAGGAGTCGAAATATATCCCGGTTACGCTGGTTCGGAAATCCTTTACCACGAGGATGGCTCTGTTAAGGGAATTGCCACAAACGATGTAGGCATTGCGAAGGATGGCTCGCCGAAAGATACCTTTGAGAGAGGTATGGAGCTGCACGCTAAGTGCACGATCTTCGCGGAAGGATGTCACGGGCATCTGACCAAACAAATCTCCAGAAAATTGAATCTGAGAGAAAACTGCGAGCCTCAAACTTATGGAATCGGTCTGAAAGAGGTATGGTTTAAAAAAAAATATTTTCTTGAATTACAATCTTAAATTTTAATGAGAGAAAGAATGTTTTATAGTATTCATTGTACTAACATTATGTATTTTTCAGATTTGGGAAATTGATGCATCGAAGCATTCTCCTGGAACAGTCGAACACACCGTCGGATGGCCATTGAATAAAAACACATATGGTGGTTCCTTTTTATATCACCTTAATGAAGAGACCCCTCTGATAGCAGTTGGATTTGTCGTAGGATTAGATTACACAAACCCTTATCTGAGTCCATTCAGAGAATTTCAGCGATTTAAGCATCATCCATCTGTTAGGTCAACTCTTGAAGGTGGCAAAAGGTAAGCTATTACGTAAAGATAATACGTCTACGTCGATAAATGATAAAATATTAAGTTATTGCAAGCTTTAATTAAATCACAAAAAATTCATAATTATGTAATGACTAACAGGATAGCGTACGGTGCCAGAGCTCTCGTAGAAGGTGGCTTCCAGTCCATACCCAAGCTACAATTCCCTGGTGGCTGTTTAGTAGGCTGCACAGCTGGATTTTTGAACGTACCAAAAATCAAAGGCACGCACAATGCGATGAAAAGTGGTATGCTGGCCGCAGAAAGTGCCATAGAAGCAATCATCGACGCGGAATCGACTCCACAGACCACGAAAGGTCTAGAACCAAAATCCTACACCGATAAAATTCAGAAAAGCTGGATTTGGAAGGAACTGAAGGCTGTGAGAAACATCAGACCGAGCTTCCATACGTCGCTCGGCTTATTCGGTGGCATGGCGTACGGTGGATTTTCCATGTTGCTGGGTGGCCGAGAGCCATGGACTTTTAAACATGGAGGTAAGATCAAATTTACGAATGAGTTAACAATTCATACGACTTATTTTTATTAAATTTTTGTTGTTCTATATTCGTAGAACCCGATCACAAAAGACTGAAACCAGCAGCTGAAAGTACGCCAATCGATTATCCGAAACCGGATAATGTAGTTTCGTTTGATTTGCTGTCATCCGTAGCTTTAACTGGAACGAATCATGAAGCTGATCAAC